>VDFB02256132.1:224660661-224713288 GCA_007258455.2 Sequoia sempervirens | reverse complement strand
ACATATGCTCAAGATATTTCTAGATATTTTAAGTTTTGATATTGATTATCTCCCCAAATCTAATTTAGGAATGTTAGTTACTAAAAGTAGATCCTTTATGGAAGTTCTTGGGTCCCACAATGGTAGCTCACACTTCTATCTAGGGGTAAATCTACATTTTGGCACCCCATTTCAATGTGTGTCTTTTCTCTTTGTTTTTCTCCCATATTGTGCATTTGAACCTGTTTACACAATATTGATAATCAATTTGAGACATCTCTTTTTGGGTTTCTCTTATTCAAGTTTTACCTAAGTATTATCCCTCTCCATCCTTAATGTAACTATCAATGTGTTGGAGGTTGCAAAGGCCCCAAAAACTCTATAGGGGTTTTGGGTTTAAATTCTTAAGGACTATGCTTAAGTTAGATTTTTAAAGTTTATCTTCTTAATATGCCTCTTGGTATGATTTCCCTCCCAACTCTACATTCCCCCTTTTCCTTGTTAGGGTATTAGTTCTTCCCATGTGGCCATATCTTTCACCAATTCCCCATCTTTTCCCCTTTCTTGTTGAGATTTTAGATTTCTCCTTTCCAACCTCTCTTTCCTTCAACCTCCACTTTCATTTAGTTTTGTTAGGTCATTGGGGTTCATATTACCATCATTATTTTCATATAAACCTTGACCCCCAAATACTTGCATTGAGTTTCCTTTTCCATTAGATTTTCAACCATCCTCTTACCTAATTACTATTTCCTTAACACCCCAAACTCTAATCCCAGACACTTTTTACTATGCTATCTCATTGAGATCATGAGTTTGAACATATCCATATTTATGTACCTTGGATAAAGCTTTACCAACCCTTGATCCTGGATGTTTCATACTATTTCACATTTTAAACTCATGAGGCTATACTTATATTTGTTTGCATGATTTGAGGGATAGATTTCTTACTTCCTCTAACACCCAAAACATCAACAATATGAAGTGTTAAATTTCAATATTTTGAGAGGTTTTCAAGTTCATAAACTAACCAAAAGGCTAAAAGAAGAAAACAAGTTAGAATGGTTAGTAAGTTCACAAGTTCATAAACAAAGAAAGTTCATCAACTAGGTTTGAAATGTTAGAAAGTTCATGAATTTGAAAAATTGTTGAAAAGCTAATGAGAGAAAGAGGAAAGTTCACAATTACTAATTAAAGATACATGAATAGGTGCATCACTTGAATGCCATTAAATGTTGTGGATCTGTGGTGTTTTAGAGTTGCATGGATGGGTATATCACTTGAATGTCATGTTGCATGGATGGGTATATCACCTGCATATCACTACATGGGTGGGTATATCACTTGCATGTCATTGCATGGATGTATACACCACTTGCATGTTATAGATTTAAGATAGTCTGGGACTATAGTACTTACGTGTTATGGATTCAGGATGGTTTGGGTTTGCATATACATGCATGATGTGGATTCATGGTATTTTATCATTTTGAACATGGATATTGTGGTTATAGTTGTTTGGGTGTTTCATATATGTTTCAGTGGATTTAGATTTATACAATAGTTATGTGTGGCTTATTGCTACATGCATGGAATTTAGTTTTAATGAATGCATGTTTTGTAAATTTTTGTTCAAAATATGTTTTCTTTTTGGAAGATTAATTTTTAGATTATCCAAATGAGAAATAAATTAAGAATGCATGCATAATTTCAAACACGCTTTTGAGCATGGTTGGAAGCATGTTAGAATGCTATTAGTCCCTCAACATTCATATAGTAGTTCTTGTTGGGTTGCTAAAGTAGATTTGATGCACAACTATAGTAGTAATTGTGACACTTATAGCAGTACTTTGGGGTGCTTGCAATACACCTATAGTAGTACTTTGGGTCACTTATGGTGGTACATGTGACACCTATAAGAGTTCTTTGGGACGATTTTGAAATACATGTAGAAATACTTTAGGTCACTTGTGGTAGTACTTGTGACACCTATAATAATACTTTGGGGTGCTTGTGGCATGCTTATAATAGTGCTTCAGATCACTTGTACTGGTACTTTAGGGAACCCATAGTTATGGAATATATTATCATAAGAGGCTTTGGATCATAGTAAAATGAGAGCTTTATACAAGAACATAGTTGTTTTATCTTCTTGGTTTGGAGATGGGGGTTCTAATTTTATTTTTAAGAGTTCTTGGTAAACAGAGATGAGGTTTATACCAACTTTTTACTTTGTGTGGGATCAAGCTATTCTTGGATTGTCTTGACTTTTGTATTTTTTTTTAAAATTCTAGTTGAAAGCCCCATATATGATCTATAAATTAAGGTGGATATAACATAAATTATTAATCATTATTGGATACTACAACACAAACCTTGCAATAACTCTCAATACACTATAAATTTACACCTTAAATAGAATTGTATAAAGTTGGCATCTTTTTTAGTACTTGTAAAAAAGGCACCAACTTGTATAAATTTTAGCCTTCTTGTTTACATATCTTATCCAAATTAATAATAATTTGAATTCTTCCCACAATAATTTAGCATGTATATTACTAACATGTGGTGGTATGGCATTAACAAGAGGTAATTCCTTCATATCTCCAACCATAATCATAGATATACCTAAAAAATAATTGAAAATGATGGATTTGATTAGTGTGTACTATTAATATAGAAAGTTTATAATAATGATTTATATGTATTGGATTTTTTTTTTCAAATCTATCTTTAACCAAAATCATGGATTTACCGTCAAAATTCATGTTTGTATTTTCAAGAAATGCTTGATGAAGTTAAGAGTCTATGCTCTCTAGAAAAAATTGCCAAATGAAGTTCATTGCATTAATAAATATGTAATTTATGTGTCAAATCTCTTCTTATAAGCTGGTAAATCTCTCTCTTCTAGTTGGGAAAAAATGTGATTGGGATTTAGAGTTATGAATAGATTGTTAAGGCTTTCATATTGAATGCTAAAACTCTAGTTGATGCAAGTAATTAATGTGGAGAATGGCCTAGGAATGTTGCTTCTTCAAGAGGTGGATGAATAACAACAATTGGATATAATTTTCATGTTTCAATTATTCCTTGAATTATCACAAATAATGACAATATATTTTTACCTCCATGATGGTGTCTCATAATTACATTGTGATTGGTTATTTAGCACCCAAGGTTGCATAATTAATCTTTATGGTATATCATCATCAATGGGAAACCCATTATCTTTCATGGTGCTTATGAATTTTAGTATTTTATTTGTATAATCTTCACCTTGATATTGATTAGACCATGATGTTTCTCTATCAATATCTCTTCTTTCCAACATATCTATTTCAATCACTTCCATAACTTGACCATATTGTATCCTAGATATGATTTCCCACTCGTGTTTTGTTGTGTTTCATTGAAGAAGTTGATTATCTTTAATTTTAGAATCACTATTGTTTTAAACATATTTTGGAGTACTTGTTCATTCGACATGCCAAATATTATAATTAATTGACTCCCAATTTGATATTATTACATCATTATGAAGTGTAGTAACTCCTACATTACAAAATGATTTGTAATGTAATAAATTATACAAAATAAATCAACCCATTTATTTGATTCATGTACAAGGATGGATACACACCTTAGAAATATTTTGACAATAGTTGTCATATCCCTCACCTCCCATTTGTTATCTTCTTTTCCTTGGATTATATGTCAATGATTTAGTTACATCAAAAATTGAAATATTTTCCATGAAAAAGGACATGTTTGTATATTCAACAATGAAATATTTTTATGTTCTTTGTAATCATTTTCAGCATTTTTAGCTATATGTTTGAATATCTCATGTGAGACATTTAGATTGACAAGTTTTTTGTTGCTCTCTACTAATAGAAGTTCTTACAACATGTGACATGCTTCTCTGCCCCAATGTTTTTTCTATAATTGTTAGTAAGAAGCTTCTCGTATGTCATGTGTGGCTAAATCATTAGGATTTTTTAATGTTGTCAAACTTTGCATCAACATTTTATAATAAGTTTCCTAACTCTTCTCACCTTTAGCTACATACTTGGTAATGCACTTGATTACAATATGTTTGGAAAGATTGAGTTTTCAATCTATATTTTCTCTCCACAATTGTAGAATGTACCAATTATGTGTATTTATTGTATTATTATTTCTTGAAAGCTCAATATTTTCACTTGTCTCAGTTTTTAACTTTGTTCACTCAAGATTTAATGGCCATGGAGCATTATACATATAATTAATAATAAAAAAATTTAACTTCTTTATAGTTATACATATTTGATTTATATAGAGTATTACCAATGATTAAACCTCTTACCTAAAAACCATTCATCCTCTTTTCTTACGTAGGTATGCACAACTATATGTTGTTCTACACAATTTAGGACCTCTTCATAGTCATGTTCCATATCTGCTTGTGTAAGTTGTTTTGTATTTCAGAGACACATGAATGTTGTATACAAAATTTTACAATTCCTATCATTCAAAATATATAAGAATTTATTAGTTATATTGAAACATAAATTTTCTATATGAAATATAGATATACAAAAGATTGATCTAGCATACTTTTATGTATTGTTGATATGAATATTCTCCAAGATTTGATGTATAAACAATCAAATAAAGTATATTTAAAAAAAAATTCATTCTTGATCATTTTTCTAATCAATATAATCTATATTTGGTTCTCTATATGTAACCATATGAATCCATGCACATGAGTCGGACCTGTATGTTGTCATTCATATCTAGTCTAGTAAGCTTTTACTTTCATTCATTTTTATAGCATTTATTTTTGAAAAATTATATGTCGTTAATGCATATAATATGCCACTATATGAGGATGATCAATATTATTTTATTTTTATCAATTTTAGGTTTTTCATGGATTTGCTGGTGTTTTTCCAAGAATTAGTACATGCAAATTAGGCTAGTGCGTATTTGTTGCACTCAAAGTGAAGAATAATTTTGGTGATCCAATTTGATGAATTATGTTAGTTAATTCAACATGATATTTTTCCTATTATGAAATTGTACCCCTTAAGGTTGTTCCAAACCGCATAAAAAGATCAACTAGATGGGACTGGGGCATATTTTCCAAATCTCCATGTAGCTCATTGATGGTGATTGGCAATCTTGAATACTTTTTTCAAAAACATTGTAGTTGAATTTTGTTCATGATGTCTCATGATCATGCTAATATAATATATAAATCATGGGTGTTAACCATAATGGTGGTATCTATACCAAAATAGATGTTTGAATTTTTTATGTAGATGTATTCATCTCATGTATGGTTTTAACTAGTCGCATCTACCATCTAGAAAAAATAATGGAAAAGCTATATCATGTAAGCCTAATGTTACTTACTCATTGATAGGAGATGCACTAATTCTTGTCCAATCAATCAATATTCTTAGTTTTGTATTAAGGTTATTTACTTATGAATGGATCAATTCCATCTCTCTTAGGGTGTTAGGTGGTTTAGAAGCCATTGATATTGTGTGATCAATAATATTCAATTTTTCCATCTCTATCAATGGAACCACAAATATGATTTCATTTGAATCAAAATAAAACTCTATATGCACTAAGTTTAGTTAGTTGAAAATATTTTCATTACAATTTGATGACATCTCATTAAGATCATTTCCGTCAATTTAAATATCAAAATATAACTTGTCATGTTCAAATTTATACTTTAGTGTATTATGTACTCACTCTCTATTAACTATAAAATTATAATTTGTGTCACTTTGATCCCTCCTCCAAACAATAATGTTTGAAAAATATTTTATTCAATATGGTAAAACCTTATAAATATATTTTACATCTTGTAAAAAACTTATTGTGTGTCATTTGTATTTATATTGACCTCTAGTTGCATGTGTCACTTCAAGGATTGGGTCATGGTATCAACATTTCCTATACTTGTGTAGATTTTGCAAGTTCTTTTGGTTGTGGGATAGGATCTATTTGATGTTGAAAATCAATTATTATCTTTCTCTTGTTGACATCTAGTGCATATAGGACCTTCAGGTGTTTGAGAAAAAAAATTTCCAAGGTAATATTCTTGACAAATATATCACATGTTTGGTGAAACAAAGGTATCTAGACCATGTCAAAAAATTATTTAGAAATTATTGAAATATCCATGAAATATTCTATTGGGATTTGATATATATTATACATTATTTCTATTAACTACTTTCATTTCAAGTTGAAGTGCATTTTCTAGTGAATTTCAAGTACATATTCTATTGATCTTGAATTTTCATCTTCAACATTAAAATCAATATTATTTGATCAATGATAGTATCTTCTAATTGGTTGATGATTATGTTATTTCCTTTCTTCTCTTTCAAAGTCGCTAAGGGGTTGATATATTTGTGCACAACTTCTTTGTACCATATTTACTTTTCAATTTTGTAATTCCAATTCTTAACTATTAATCAACCCTACGTCTAGCATATCTTTTTTTACCATTTTCTTTGTTCTTATCCTTTAATATATGTCATTTTTGTTTTTGTCTTTGATATTATTTTTATTTCTTCTCAATTTTAAATTTCAACATTGATCAAACCATACCTATATAACATTTGAAAATAAATATTTGTAATATGAATACATTATTTATTTTCATAAAATAGTGAAAATAAAATTAAAATAACATATTATAAGTTTATGTAAAACACCCCTTAACCATAGCAATATAATATCTCTACATATGTACATGGAACCTATGACACATAATACAAGGAAAAGAGGAAAATATAGGTGAAGCTTTGATTTTTATTAATTGAATATCTATTTTTTTTATAAGGTAGAGGTATGATTCTTTCTATAGAAATATGTTCATTTAATAATAAGCATGTTGAATAAAAATATTAAAATATAAAAATATAAAAAATAAAAATATAAAAATATAAAAAATAAACAAAACTTTAAAATAAATTTATTTAACTTTTTTTTTTAAAATTATATAATAAAAAATAATTTATTTATCTAATTTAGTCTTATAAGAGATAATTTTAAGTGACATCTCAAATTTGAATGGTAATTTTTTTTATCTTTTTTAAAAAAATTATATTTTATAGATTTTAGTAGACACCTAGAAGTGAAATTTTAAGGAAAGATTATTAAATTTTGTAATTATTTTTTAGATAAAAAATACGAATAAACAAATAAGAAATGGACTTTATAGAGGCATAATCTTTTCTCTTTTTAGTCACTCAGAAATATTTTAGATTGAAGGAGCTAAGGCATATCTAGTTGGTTTAAAGGCATGGCAAAAGTGTATGACCTACTCACTTGCTAATACCCTATTCATTAATATTATTCAAACTAATTATCCAAATTGAGAACTTAAAATATTAATCTAATTTCTAAACTTAAGCATTAGTTATGAAAATAATTCGTCAGTCGAGGAATGAGCACAAATACATCACTTCTTATAGTAAAATTATTGTTACACTCTCAAATGAATTGCTTATAGTCTAATATAAGATTAAAAAAAAAACTCATGAATAAAATATAAAACGCACGTCATAAAAATAATTATTTTATCTGATGCAGGGGCATCACTCTCTTTCTCTTTAGTTTTGGTTTATTCCTTTTTTATTTTTGTTTGGTTGGGTTTTGTAGTTTTGTTTTGTGTTGAAGTGTTTTTCCTCTTTGTTGACAATGCTATTATTGCCACATCTCCGGTTACTTCCTATTGCCATGCGAGGAAGGAAGTGTTTCACTCTAACTTCCTCTAGATCTTCAAACAGTTGCAAGGAGTCATTATGGACCGATTAGACAGTAAGGAGAAGTTTCAAAAAGGAGGAGAATAGTTAGAGTCGGGGGGGACAAAGATCAGAGAAAACAATCTCCAATTGAGATAGGAAAAAGATGGACGATCAAGGTCTTTCAGAGCAGTGAAGGGAAAGTAAAGGATTCAATTGAAATACAAAGTTGAGAGGGGAAGATCGGTTCAGGCTAGAGATGCAGCACCAAAGAGAGTGATAAAATTTGAAAGGAAAGGATGCAATGTACAATTGTTTGAAGAGAAAAGTAATAAAACAAAGCTTTGTTCTAAATTTTATATTTGTCTCTTTGTGTTTCGATTTTTTCATCTGAACATCTCCATTTCTTGTGCCTAACCTGATTATTGTCACATTGTATTGTGAATGTTTGGCATGGTAACTATTATTATTTGTTGTTAAAAGTCCACGTCCTTTGATTTACTAGGAAGGTTGCTATCAAATTGGTATCAACACCTCAAGATTTGGGGTTTGTGGTGTGCACAAAATGTCACCAAGAGTATTAAGAGGTAGAGGTGCTTGAGGAAGAGGCAGAAGAGGACATGAGGATGGAGTCCTTGAATTGTTGCAAAACTTTACTGCATGAATGGATGCCGTGGAGAGGGCACAATGAAGAGGAACACCAGTGGATGATATCAGTGATGTTGAAGGAGAAGAGCGACCACAAATGAATGATGAAGAGGAGCAAGAAGGACCTGAAGGTTTTGAGGAAAGATTGTTGAGAATAATTTTGAATGTTGGTGCCAAACTGAATATTGAAGTCTCTACATATACGAGAATCTTCAACGGGGAAGACCTTATCGATTGGATTAATGACCTGGATAAGTATTTTGAATATGAGGGAGTTGCAAAGGAAAGGAGAGTGAAGTTTTCTTGTACTAGGTTAAAGGGTCACATTGCTATGTGGTGGGACTATGTTCAAACTGAGAGGAGGATGAATAAAGAAAAGATTAACTCTTGGGATTGTATGGTTGCAAAGCTAAAGGCCAAGTTCCTTCTAGGAGATTATCAAACTAATCTCTTTAAAATATTTCAGAACCACAGAAAAAAGACATGTCCATCAAATAATACACTAAAGAATTCTATAAGTTGGTTATTCAGTCTGGGCATAGTGAAGAGGACATGGAGAAAGTAGCAAGGTATTTGAATGGGTTGAAGTATAGTCTATAGGATGAATTGAGTCTTGTGTCCCCTAGAAGTCTAGAAGAGGATTATCAATTAGCCCTTAAGTCAGAGGAGAAGTTAAAAAGGAAGCAAAGTCAACAAGAAAGAAAGAGAGGAAGAGGATTTAGAGGGAGAGGACAAAAATTTGGAAGGGGATAATAGCACCATCAAGAAGAAGGGGTTGGAAGTTCTAGTGGATCAACCCATAATGAACTAGGAGGCTATCAAAATCAAGGAGGGAGAACATATGGAAGAGGTGGATTCCAAGGAAGAGGCCAAAGGTTTACAGGTAATGCTTCAAGTGTAATCAATATGTTGGTCACAAGAGTTGGGAATTTCTGGAAGCTTCACAAGGAGGACATACAAAGGTTGAAAGGAGTAATCAAATTGTTCAAGCAGACCAAGAGAGTCTGGGGTCACCTACTCACCATAAAGAAGAACAAGAATTAGGAGAATCTTTGTTGCTCAAGAGGATATTGTTGAAGTCACCCAAGGAAACTCAGGAACCAGTCCAAAGGAGGGCAGTGTTCAAAACCAAGTGTAAAGAAAAAGGTAAGTGTTGTAAGTTGATAATTGATAGTGGTAATTTATAGATAATTTAGTGGCTACTGAGATGGTGGATAAACTAGGCCTTAAGAAATTTAAGCACCCTTATCCTTATGAAGTTTCTTAGTTGCACAAAGGGCACCAATTATTGGTAGATGAACAAATACTTGTTGAATTTAAAATTGGTAGTTACACAAGGATAGTGTGATGTGTGATGTGATTCCCATGGACGTATGTCAGGTTTTGCTTGGTAGACCTTGGAAATTTGATAGGAAGGTGGTATATAATGGAAGGGAGAATACTTATACCTTTGAGATGGATGGAATTAAGCATACCTTGTTGTCAATGCAAGAACAAGAAGGGGGAAGCAATTGTAATAGTAGTAGTAATATCATGTTGGTGAGTGGGAAGGAGTTCCTACATACCATGAGGAAGGAGGATATAGGATATGCTTTGGTGCTCAAACCCAAGATTGTCCTTACATCAACAAGAATGGAAGAGTTTCCCAAGAAAATACAAGGAATTTTGGAGGAGAATAAAGACATTGTTACAGTAGAGTTACCAGATGAGTTACCCTCCATGAGGAGCATTAGCCATCATATGGATCTAATTATAGGAGATAGCCTTCCAAATAAGGATGCTTATAGATTGACCCCCAAAGAAAATGAAGAGATTAGAAAGCAAGTTGAGTCCAACTACTCAGAATAGGTTTGATAAGGGAAAGTCGTAGCCCTTATACAATTCCTATAGTTCTCATGCCTAAGAAAGTAGGTGAAGAATGGAGAATGTGCACTGATTCTAGAGCTATAAATAAGATAACTATTAGATATAGATTTCTTATCCCTTAGATTGAAGATTTAATGAACTGTTTAAATGGTTCAACATATTTCTCAAAGATAGATCTGAAAAGTGGCTATAATCAGATTAGGATCAGGCCTAGGGATGAATGGAAGACAACCTTTAAGACTTTTGATGGTCTCTATGAGTGGTTGGTTATGCCCTTTGGGAATTTCAGTGCACCCAGTACTTTTATGAGACTAATGAATGAAGTTTTGAAACCATTCCTAGGAAAGTTTGTGATTGTATATCTTGATGACATTTTGGTGTTTAGTGGGTCAAAGGAAGAGCATTTGGAACATTTGAGGATGGTGATGAGAAGGTTACATGAGGAAAAGCTACAGATTAACCTTAAGAAGTGTGTGTTTATGCAACCCGAACTGGTTTATTTGTGCTTTGTGGTGTCCAAGGATGGATTGAAGATGGATAAGGAAAAGGTTCAAGCCATCATTGATTGACCAACATCTAAGAGTGCAGTGGAGGAAAGAAGTTTTCATGGCCTTGCTATTTTTTATAGGAAATTCATTAAGAATTTTAGTCATGTAGTTGCTCCGATTCTTGAGATAATTAAGGGGAACATAAGGAAATTTGGATGGACATAAGAGGTTGAAAGAAGTTTTTGATTTCTCAAATAAAAGGTGAGTGAACAACCTATTCTTACTTTACCAAATTTTAATAAGGTATTCCAAGTTGAATGTGGTGCTAGTGGATTAGCAATAGGGGTTGTTCTTAGTCAAGAAGGAAAACTTGTGGCATATTTTAGTGAAAATTTAGATGATGCTAAGAAGAAATATCAAACCTATGATCTTGAATTTTATGCATTAGTTCAATCATTGAAGAAGTGGAGACATTATTTTCTTCCTAAGGAGTTCGTTGTTTACACGGATAACCATGCATTGCAATTCATTAATAGCCAACATAAACTCAATCAGAGGCATGCAAAATGGGTGGAGTATCTACAAAGTTTTAAATTTGTATTGAAGCATAAGAGTGGGAAAACAAACAAGGTTGTTGATGCATTAAGTAGAAAATATTTGTTGTTTCATGAAATTCAGGCTAACAGTGTGGGTTTTGATAGTTTGAAAGAGATGTATGTGGATGATGCATATTTCAAGGATGCATATGAAGTGTGCAACAGTCCTATCAACAAAGATAGAGGACCATGGATAGATTTTATGCTACAAGAAGGTTTGTTGTTCAAAGGAACCAAATTGTGCATACCTAGAGGATCTATGAGAGATAATTTATTGAAGGAGAAGCATTGTGGCAGTCTTTCCGGTCACTTTGGACAGGGAAAAACTTATTTGCAATTAAGTACTCATTATTATTGGCCTAAGATGCAAATAGATGTCAAGAAGTATGTGGAAAGATGTAGAGTTTGTCAACATACAAAAGGAAGAAGTCAAAATATTCAGTTATATCTACCACTACTGGTTCCATCTAGGCCATGGGACTCTGTAAGTATGGATTTTGTTTTGGGTTTGCCTCAAACTCCAAGGGACAATGATTCAATATTTGTTGTTGTGGATTCCATGTAAGAAAACTAGTGATGCTACTAATATTTCCAATTTGTTCTTCAGAGAAGTAGTGAGATTGTATGGTATTCCAAAAAGTATAATATCTGATGGGGATTCTAAATTTGTGGGGAATTTTTGGAAAAATCTTTGGAAGTAATTGGGTATAAACCTGAGTTTCAGTTCAGCTTACCACCCCCAAACAGATGGGTAAATTGAATTAGTGAACAAGAGTCTTGGTAATTTGTTAAGATGTCTGGTTGGAAATTCACTCAAAAATTGGGATCTTACATTGGCACAAGTTGAATTTGACTATAATGATTCTCGTAATAGAAGTACCAATTTTAGTCCATTTTATGTGGTGTAAGGTATGCATCCAAGGTTGTGTTTGAACTTAGATATCTTGGTGGAATGGAGAAGAGAAGTGTAGATGGAGAAGACTTTGCTCAAGTCATCCATGACCTTCATGAGGAGGTAAAAATGAACATAGGAGCAAACAATCAACACTACAAGCAGTATGCTAATAAAAAGAGTAGAGAATTGCATTTTTAGGTGGGGGATCTTGTGTTGGCTCACCTTAGGAAGGAGCAGTTTCTAAAATGTGAGTATAATAAATTGAAAATGAAGAAGGTGGGTCCCTACAAAATTCTTAGGAGGTTTTCAGTGAATGCCCATAAAATAGCCTTACCTACAGACTTGGGAATTTCCCCTATTTTCAATGTGGCTAACCTATATCCTTATAGAGGAGATGGGGAAGAAGACATCACAGAGGTAGAATTACCATGCATCCAAGAAAAACAAGAAACAACATCAACTTTGCTGAAGATAGAATGCATTCTTGATCAAAAACTGTTGAAGAAGACCCATGTAAGAGAATACTTCAGATATCTAGTTAAGTGGAAAAGTATCCCATTGGAAGATGCTTCTTGGCTTACTGAACTAGAGATCATCAAGCTAGGTCATTCTATTGCATACCTCATGTGCAGGAGTGCATGATTTGTTTACTTCCTGGGGAGTCTGATGTAGGGGCATCACTCTATTTCTCTTTAGTTTTGGTTTATTTCTTTTTAATTTTTGTTTGGTTGGGTTTTGCCATTTTTTTTTGTGTTGAAGTGTTTTTTCTCTTTGTTGACAATGCTCTTGTCACCATGTGAGGAAGGAAGTGTTTCAATATAACTTCCTCTAGCTCTTGGAATGGGTAAACAAACAGTTGCGAGGAGTTGTTATGGACTAGTTAGACAACAAGGAGAAGTTTCAAAAAGAGGAGAATGGTTACAGTCAGGGGGGGCAGCAGGGAAAACAATCTCCAACGAAGATTGTTTTAGAGTAGTGAAGGGAAAGTAAAGGATTCAATTGAAAGACAAAGTCAAGAGGGGAAGATTGGTTTAGGCTGGAGATGTAACACCAAAGAGAGTGATAAAATCTGAAAGGAAAGGATGCAATGCAAAATTGTTTGAAGAGAAAAGTAATAAAACAAAGCTCTATTCTAAATTTTATATTTGTCTCTCCCTGTTTCTATTTTGTCATCTAAACATCTCCATTTCTTGTGCCTAACTTGATTACTATCACATTGTATTGTGAATGTTTGGCATGGTAATTGTCATTATTTGTTGTTAGAAGTCCCTGTCCTTTGATTTTTTGGTAAGGTTGCTATCATTATCTTCTCATTTTTTTTCCAAATTCCTAATTAAATGAAAGTGAATTTAAGCATTCAAAAAAATTCAATAGAAATTAAAGCAAATGCTTTTGTTAAATAAGTTTACTTTTAAAGTAATGCATCATTCTATTATTTTTTTGGGGATTTCAAATATTTATTCCTTTAAATATATTAAATAATTACAAACAATTAGATATAAATTAAAAATGAATATTTAATGGATACACCTTGACCTTGGTATGACAAATATTTAATTAATGCTTAACATTCCAATCAATGAGAGGAATAATTTATCAACACTTCATTCCTTCCTTTACTATGTGATCTAAATACCAATGGATGTGTAGTGTAGAAAATTGTATACCATTAGAATTTCACACTATGTTTGAGTCCCTTAATTTATTGGACTTAATTAATCTTATAATTTTCCAAATTATGCATTCTAAAGTCTTATTCTTACCATTTTCTGAAAGGGGAACCAACATTAAATAAATGCATTTAATAATTAAATTGCCTTGGATCATGTGTGTCTTGGAAGTTTAGGCCATGAACCATTCACCCATGGGAAAATGGGTCCCCTTTATGGTCCAGGACCTAAATTAAAATATATTTTTGGTGGAATTTTAGTTATCAAAATTCAACTTGTAAGTGTTGGCTTTTGGAATCTAATTTTTGGGAAATTGGATAAGCACATATAAATACCTAGTCTTTTTATCATTTGAAATATAACACACACCTTCTAGCATTCAAGAGCAACATTATCAACCATTTTTAGAAGATATCAAGATACTAACATGATGTCAAATTTTATGTGTATTCATGTTGTCTTGTGAAGGCTAACAAGTGTTGTAGGTCTTCATGCATTCATGCATTCAAGAAAATCAAGAAAGCAAGATCCAATTCTCTTGAAGTAATGTGTATGTCTTCAATCCTTCAAGGAAGCCATTGAAGGGTGGTGAGTTGCAGAAATTTGTTCATTCATCATTTCATTCCTTTCCATTAAGGTTTTTATCATTGACATTGCCATTGTGAAAGTGGGAACATTGTTCATGGGGTTTGACTGAGGAAAACCTCTATACGGCTCAAATTTTTTTTCCCTCTTTGTGTATGTGCAAGTGATAGGTTGAAGAAGGATTAAAGAGATCTTGAAGATCAATTTTGCATTGTTGTATTTATTATCATAATTCTTGTCAATCTATGGAAACTAAGTTGAAAAATTCATTTTTGACATTCTGCCAAATTTGCAAGTGGAAAATAGAAGCTCAAATCTGACACCAGGGGACCCATAAAGTTGATTAGGACCCCCTTTCAAAAACCCATTCATCATTGGGTGAACGAGTCCTTGTAGGCACATCAAAACCATTTTTTTATGAGTAGATTTATTGTCCTTTGCACTTCCCAAATCCACTTTCAAACTGTTGTTTCTATTTTTCAATTGTTGGGATCTTGCATTTTATGTATTAGGTCATATAGGATCATTAGTTTAATCATTCTAAAATATTTCCAATCCATTTTAATCCCCATTAGATGTAGATCTAGGTTTGATTGGCTCACCGTTAGGGCTAAAAGTCAATCTTTTTACCTTATGATCTACATCTGTAATGAAATTTAGAAAAAGGCCACCATTGAATCCTAGGTTCTTTGCATTTAGGACCTAAGATCCATTTTTCTATATATTTCATTTTGGTGAACTTGACATGTTATCACTATAAGCTTTCTGAAATTGGGATTTTTTCAAACCCTAGATCTAGGTTTTTCCTTGCATTGCTTTACATTTCTCATTTAGGGTTTCAATTTTGCATCATAATTTTTGCACCAAATATTGTATTATATATTACATTAGTTTCATCTTTAGATCTTATTTACATTTAATTTGCATTCAAGTGGTTAAAAATCTGAATTTTTTTATTGCATTTAAATTGCATCATTCATTTAAGCCTAAAAAAGTAAAAAAAATGCATTGTTTTGTTTCAAGATTGCATCAAAATCATCAAATTTAGGTTGTGGCATCTTAAAATTATCTAATCATTGCATTGTATGTCTAAAAATTGCATTCAAAACTTGTCAAAACATTTTCACCTTTTTTGCACACTTGCATTTTGCATTGCATTGTCCTAAATTGAGCAAAATCTGGAAAAATATCATCCGTTTAATGTTGGAAATAGGATGCCATTTAATTGCAATCCTAAACATTATTTATTTCATGTATCTCCTAAGTCCTTGGAATGTGTTCATCAACACTAGAATTAGGAAGAGATTATTATTTGATGAAACAATCATGTTAATTGACATTTGTAATTAATTCTAAATTTTAGGAGCATGTGAGGGCGTCCATTATGAGTTCCTAAATAATAGGGGCACATGGGGTGCCCACATGGTAAGGTGACACTCACCTTGAGTTCAGTTAACTATTCAAAGTAAGAGATAACACTTCTAAATGCATGTAAAGATCCTAGGAGTTAGGGTTTGATGTTTGCATGCATGAAGTTCAATTCAGTTCAATTCATATCAGTTCAGTTTAGTTCAGTCTAGAATCAATTTAGTTTAGTTTAATTTAGTTTAGTTTAGTTCAATTCAGTTCAGTTATGGTTCAGTTATCTTCAGATAGTTTTAGTTGAATGCTAGTTGACTTCAGTTAACTTGGAATGCATGGCTAATGACTTGAGTTGCATGACAGATAACAGGGACTACCATCAGTTAACAGGGGATGGCCATTCTTGCATGAATGGTGTTGAGAAATGTTTCAGTTAACAAGAAATGACTTGGAACCAACTTGGGCACCCAAGTTGGCTTCTTGGAATTAACTCCTTTACATGTTGAGATATTTTTGAAGGCTCAATTAAGTGGGACCACTTTTGGGTGCCTACTTTGAGCATGAAGCCTTGAAGATATCTACAGAATAGAGGTTGAGTTGCTACTTCAGTTTGGGATTCCCAAATGCATGAAGATGAGAATTTGACATTGTTCTTCACGACATAAGTCTACTTGCAAGAGATAGGTGTACCTTTTAGGGATAGGGCTTGAGCATTGTAATTGTAACTCATGTTGAGTTTACAAAGTTGTTTAATGCCTATTTATCTCAAGTAAGTTGAAGAGAGTTATTATTAGTTTTATTACAAGTTGTGAAGAAGTTTTGGTGAAGGAAAAAGAGGCATTCTCAAGTAAGAATTGGAGCTATTGTAATCTACTTTAGAAGATTGAATAATAGAATAATTCTTGGTGGAGTTTTTTCCCAAAAGGGTTTCTCTATGGTATATGCTTGTGTAATCTTTCTAATATCCTATCTACTTCTATCAACTTCTATCTACATTCTACAAATAGTAAAATGAATTAATCAGATAATCACCCACAAAGAATTGCACTAGCATACATTAAACTACCAATTGCACTAGCATACGAAATTTCAGACATTTTCTCATAATCAAAATCAGATTTAGGACTCATATCTAAACTTAACTTCATGCCAACTGGTAAAGGAATATTAACTGGTTTACTGTCCTGCATGTTAAACCATTTCAAAATAGTATCAACATAATTGCTCTGACTTAAGCAAAGATTTATGTTACCTCTATCTCTACTAATCTGCATTCCAAGGATATATTTTGCAGCCCCTAGATCTTTCATCTCAAATGTGTTCGAGAGTTGTGCTTTCAATTCTTTGATCATTACCTTGCTGTTACCAATAAACAACATGTCATCAACATACAAGATAATAATTCAAAGCTGATCATCAATAACTTTTATGTAAACACAATGATCTTCCTCACTCCTAACATAACCAATTTTCAATGCGAAAGCATCAAACTTCTAGTACCACATTCTGGGTGACTGTTTCAATCCATATAAAGATCTCTTTAACCTGCAAACCAATTCTTCTTTTCCTTTTACAACAAAACCCTCAGTTTGCTTCATATAAATCTCCTCATCAAGATTCCCATGCAAAAATGCAGTTTTCACATCCATTTTCTCAATTTCAAAATCATAAGCAACATCAATTGACAAAAATAATCTAATAGAAGTAAGTTTAGCAACAGGAGAGAAGATTTCATTAAAGTCAACTCCCTCTCTCTAGGAGTATCCCTTGGCTACTAATCTAGCCTTGTACCTTTCGAGATTACCATCTGCGCCAATCTTCTTTTTAAAGATCCATTTACAACCAATGGCCTTTCTATCTTTGGGAAAACTCTCAAGATCCCACGTGTCACAAGTATCCAAGGATTCCATTTCCTCATGCATAGCTTGTGACCAAAGCTTGTTCTCATATGAGGACAAAGCTTCCCTATAAGAACTGGGTTCATCATTAGTACTCATTAAAGCAAAAATACAACATAAATTAGGTGGGCTATACCTATCAATGGGATTTTG
The DNA here is from genome assembly GCA_007258455.2 of Sequoia sempervirens. Lineage (NCBI taxonomy): Eukaryota > Viridiplantae > Streptophyta > Pinopsida > Cupressales > Cupressaceae > Sequoia > Sequoia sempervirens. The sequence goes on along the minus strand of VDFB02256132.1, from coordinate 224,695,388 downwards.
TTGTCTTGTGGATCTCCTCAAAGGGGTTTCTACTTGTTCCTCAATATGCTCATCTTGAGCATCTATTTCAGATTAACTCTCTGAACTCTCCTCTTCCAATCCATCCAATTGTTCTTCAACATGTGCATCTTGTTGCTTCTCAGTATTTGTCTCAAAATGCATTGTTCGAGAAGTATCCTTTTCCTTTGGTTTTTCTTCTCCTGAATAAGCTCTAAATTCCTTGAATTTAACATCTCTAGATAAAGAAACTTTTCTAGGTAGTGGATTCCAAAGCTTGTATCCTTTTACATTTTCACCATAACCTATGAATATGCATTTATGTGCTTTAGGATCCAATTTATATCACTTTTCTTGAGGCACGTGAACAAAAGCCTCACAACCAAAGATCCTTAAATGTGCAACACTAGGTTTCTTATCTAACCACATCTCATAATGAGTTTTATCTTCAATAGATGAACTAGGGGCTCTATTGATTAAATAACAAGAAGTACATGCTGCCTCAGCCCATAGGGACCGTTCTAGCTTAGCACTACTTAACATACTCCTAGCTCTTTCCATTAAGGTTTGGTTTATCCTTTTTGCTACTCCATTTTGTTGAAGTGTGTATGGAGTAGTTTTCTGTCTCACTATTCCTGCATACTTACAATAATCATCAAATTCCCTAGAACAATACTCACCACCATTATCTGATCTCAACACTTTTATCTTATGATTTGATTGTTTCTCAACCAAATCCTTAAATTCCTTAAACTTATTAAACACATCAGATTTGCTATGCATAAAATATATCCAAGTGTATCTTGAGACATCATCAATAAATGCGACATAGTATCTAGATTTTCCAATAGAGTCAATATCCATAGGGCCCATTACATCTGGGTGAATAATCTCTAATAATATTTTAGCTTTATTTGTACCACTAGGAAATTTAGATCTAGATTTCTTTCCAAACACACAGTGCTCACAAAAGTCATTTTTTCCAATATTATAATTAGGAATACCATCAACCAAATTTTTATTAAGAATGGTCCTAAGACCTTTTTCACCTATATGGCCCAATCTATGGTGCCATAGCATACATGTATTTTCAGCTTCAATTACATTGGATAAAATATTTACATTAGAGGTATTCAACTTAAACAAAGTCCCAATCCAAGATCCTTTAGCAACCACCATATTCCCTTTCACCAATCTGCAACCACCTTTGTCAAATGTCACATGCATTCTAGAATCATTGAACTTAGAGACATAAAGTAGATTTCTAGCAAGTCCTGGAATATGTAAAACATCATTAAGGGTCTTAACCCTACCATTACTGAAACAGAATTTTACCTCTTCTTTGCCAACAGCCTTTGTTGTGTTGTCTCCAAAGAATACATCTCCTCCATCATATGTAGTATACTTAGAGAACCACTCCTTGTTAGGAGTCATATGATAAGATCAACTTGAATCAATAAGCCAAGAGTTATCAACAACAGTATTAGAAGAAATGAATAATGCATCATTATTGTCATTGGTGGATTTGTCTGTAGAAGCATCAAAACTCTTTTTCTTAATCTTACAATCCTTTTTAATATGTCAAGTTTTTCCACAATTCCAACACTTTACCTTACTCTTACTAGGGGTTTTTGACCGTCCTTTAGACTTACCCTTTCCTTTCTTGTTTGCCTTAGATTCCTTCTCTTTAGGCCTACCTCTTACAAACAAGGCATCTTGGGAGCCATTTTTAGACTTCCTTCTCATCTCCTCTGATAGGAGAGTAGGAATGATGTTTTCCATCTTTGGATTTGCACCATTACCACTAATTGCAACAATTAGATTTTCCCAAGAATTTGGTAAAGAGAAAAGTAATAAAATGCATGTATCCTCGTCTTATAGCTTTACATCTACTAATGCTAACTGACTAATAATTAAATTGAAAGCATTTAAATGTTATGCTACAAAATCACCATCTTTCATTTTTAATGAATACAACTTCCTTTTCAAATACAACTTATTTGTTAGACTCTTTGTTTGATAAATATCCCCTATTCTCTTCCACAATTTATATGCAGTATTTTCCTCTAAAACATTCAAGAGAACAACATCAACAAGACATAATCTAATTGTTCCTCTTGCCTTCTTATCTAACTTATCCCAATCTTCATCTGAAATAGTTGTAGGTGTCTTTGTCTGATTATAAACCACTAACCACTGATCTCTTTCTTCAAGAAGATCTTCCATTTTTAATTTCCACATTTCATAGTTAGAACCATTGAACCTTTCAATATCTAACCGAGAATTCATTGTAAAAAAAATTAATTCCAAAATCAACAAATAACTAAAATAATGAAAGCTCCCACTAAGCCAATAAATCCTTCAAACTTTAAGAGAAAGGCATCCCAATACTCCACCCAACCTCAGCTTTGATACCAAATGTTAAAAAATGAGGTGTTTTCTTAGCTTAATACTTTGTAAAACTTTAATATTGCTGATCTAAATAAGTTTTTTCCTTTGTTACATATTCTTTGTGGGTGATTATCTTGATTAATCCATTTTACTGTTGTAGAATGTAGACAAAAGTTGATAGAAGAAGTAGACATGATATTAGAAATATTACACAAGATGTACCATGGAGAAACCTTTTTGGGAAAAAAATCCACCAAGAATTATTCTATTATTCAATCTTCTAAAGTAGATTACAATAGCTTCAATTCTTGCTTGAGAATGCTTCTTCTTCCTTCACCAGAACTTCTTCACAACCTGCAATAAAATTGATAATAACTCTCTTCAACTTGCATGAGATAAATAGGATTTAATTAGATTTGTAAACTCAACATGAGTTACAATTACAATGCTCAAGCCCTATCCCTAAAAGGTATGCCTATCTCATGCAAATAGGGTTATTCCATGAAGAACAATGTCAAATGGTCATCTTCATGCATGGGCATCCCAAACTGAAGTGGTAACTGAACCTCTGTTCTATAAATATCTCCAAGGCTTCATCCTCAAAGTAGGCGCCCAAAAGTGGTCCAACTTAACTGAGCCTTCATAAATATCTCAACATGCAAAGGAGGTAATTCCAAGAAGACAACTTGGGTGCCCAAGTTGGCTCCAAGTCATTTCTTGTTAATTGAAACATTTACTCAACACCATTCATGCAAGAATGGTCTTCTCTTGTTAACTGGAGGTAGTCCCTGTTATCTGTTGTGCAACTCAAGTTGTTATCCATGCATTCCAAGTTAACTGAAGTCAACTAGCATTCAACTAAAACTAACTGAAGATAACTAAACCATAACTGAACTAAACTGAACTAAACTGAACTAAACTAAACTAAACTAATTTTGAACTGAACTGAATTGAACTGAACTGAACTTCATGCATGCAAACATCAAACCCTAACTCCTAGGATCTTTACATGCATTCAAAAGTGTTATCTCTTACTCTAAATAGTTAACTAAACTCAAGTCGAGTGTCACCTTACCATGTGGGCACCCCATGTGCCCCTATTATTTGGGAACTCACAATAGATTCCCTCACATGCTCCTAACATTTATAATTAATTACAAATGCCAATTAACATGATTATTTCATCAAATATTAATCTCATCTAATCTTAGTGTTGTTGAACACATTCCAAGAGTTTAGGAGATACATGAAATAAATAATGTTTAGGATTGCAATTAAATGGAATCCTATTTCCAACATGAATGGTGTTGAGAAATGTTCCAGTTAACAAGAAATGACTTGGACCCAACTTGGGCACCCAAGTTGGCTTCTTGGAATTAACTCCTTTGCATGTTGGGATATTTTAGAAGGCTCAGTTAAGTGGGACCACTTTTGGGCGCCTACTTTGAGGATGAAGCCTTGAAGATATTTACAGAACAAAGGTTGAGTTACGACTTCAGTTTGGGACGCCCAAATGCATGAAGATGAGGATTTGACATTGTTCTTCACGACATAAATATACTTGCAAGAGATAGGTGTACCTTTTAGGGATAGGGCTTGGGCATTGTAATTGTAACTCATGTTGAGTTTAAAAAGTTGTTTAATGCCTATTTATCTCAAGCAAGTTGAAGAGAGTTATTATTAGTTTTATTGCAGGCTGTGAAGAAGTTTTGGTGAAGAAAAAAGAGGCATTCTCAAGAAAGAATTGGAGCTATTGTAATCTACTTCAGAAGATTGAATAATAGAATAATTCTTGGTGGAGTTTTTTCCCGAAAGGGTTTCTCCATGGTATATGCTTGTGTAATCTTTCTGATATCCTCTCTACTTCTTCTATCAACTTTTTTCTACATTCTACAAACAGTAAAATGAATTAATCAGATAATCACCCATAAAGAATTTGTAAAAAAGGAAAATCTTATTTAGATCAACAATATTAAAGTTTTACAAAGTATTAACCTAAGAAAACACCTCAATTTTCAACATTTAACCTGTTTGCAACCAGAGAAAGAAACATTAAACAACAACATTAAAAAAACATTTTTCAATTTTTAAAACATTGTACAAAGACCCATTTTCCCTTGGGTGACCTTGTCCTTCTATAGGTGTCTTAGATAGCTTTAGCACAACCTTTTGTCTCCATATTATTAGTCCATTTTTGCATGCAATTGTCTAATTTGAATTTTTGAAAAAATGTTATTGCATATATAAGAAAGGTGTCATTTTGCTTGATTTGTTGCAAATTTGAAAAAAAATGTTGCATTTTAGTATTGAAAATAATCAAATTTGTAGGATAATTGTTTACATTTTTTTAAGCATTGCATAATTTGGGTAGAATAACTTTCATTTTTGTAATTCATAACCTTAGGTTGTTACAAAACATTACAAAATTCATAAGGCAAGTAGAGGCATGTTTCTTTTTCAAGCATATGGTTTTCATAGGGTATCACATGGCTTGTATGACTATAATCTCCCTACTTATGAGCATAATCTAAGGAGAAGAAATGAAACCATTAGCAATCATGATAGTTACCCTCCTAATATCTCTTCCATTTGTGAGAATGTAATAGTGCAAGAGAATGAAATCATGGATAATCATGACAATCATAATTGTTCTTCTCCCAATACGTCTTCTCCTTGTGAAGAAGGTACCTTGGTGTTAAAAGACCCAATCATTGAGCATCATGAGAATATTTTTTGTACCTCTTCTAACACTTCTACCATTTGGGAAGATATTATGGCACAAGAAGATGAAATAATTGACACATTCCTTAATATAACTTTACCTAGTCTTCATTCATCTCCCAATACCTCTCCTACTTATGACGAAGGTATCTTGGTGTTAGAAGATGCAATCCTTGAGTGTCATGAGAATATTTTTTGTTTCTCTCCCCCTACCTCTCCTACTTGGGAAGATATTGTTGGGCATAAAGATGACAATATGGCTTGCTTAGATGAATATCCTAAGGTCACCTTAGATTCTCCCTCGATAAAAGATCGCCAATAAGAATTCAAATCCGTTGAGGTTATGAACACACAATTGGCCATTAGATCTCCCTTGATTATTGTACCTCTTAAGCCAATTATCATTATAGGACTTCCTAAACCTCATGGTCATATCCTAAGTTTTGCAAAACAACATACTAGATATCATGTGTTGCAACAACCAAGTTATCATACTATTGCTCACATATATAACACTAGAAATAATAAGCAACCAAGACAAACTCCAACATCCATTCTATTTCCTCAACCATATTTCCCACTCGCACCTAACATCCCGTAGTGTAGTGGTAAAGAATTTGATCTTATTGAGAAACTTTGTAACACTCTTGCTAAGATCCCCCTTTGGGATTTGATCCAATCATCACTAATTTACCATAGTATGGTTCAAAATACCTTGCCAAAAGTTGTCATCCCTCCTAGTGCACAACCAAATTATGTGGAAGATTTGATTGAGAATATGAATTCACCTAATTTGGGAATTATCTTTCATCAAAGTGAATTTCCTCTTTTGGAAACACAAAAACAAAATTATCCTTTGATGATAGTGGCTAGATCATTAACAAGTTTGGGATTAGGCGTACTCTCATTGATAATGGCTCGATGCTCAATGTTTGTAGTATAAATATTTTGGATAAAATAGGAGTGGAAAAAACTAAAATTCAACTAGACTCTTTGTCTATCCATGGTTTTGACAATGTGGGAAAGCAATCACTTGGTGTGATAACATTTCTCGTAATGGTTGGTAAGGTTACATTACAAACTTCTATCCATGTCATGCCTCATGATCTTTCATTTAATATTCTCTTGGGTAGACCATGGATTCATGAAATGAATGCAATCCCTTCAACATTACATTTCCTGCCGAAATACACTTACAACAATAAGGTTTACATGATAAAATTTGATCTAAAATCTGAGAATTATTTACAAACTGGAATAAGAATGAAGAATCCTCTTAGAACATTGACAACAACTACACAAGTGGAACCTTTACAATTTGAGGATAAGGATAAGTGTCTTTCATCGGTGACTAAGTTGTTAGATGATGAATGGGGTTCATTATATTTTACACCTACATTCATGGGAGAATACAAGATTACACACAAATCAAAAAAAGAGAAAGAAGCAACAATGGTATCAACACAATCTATCACCGAGTCATAAAAAAAATCTAATTCCAAAACTTATAGTAGTAAGGAGAACATGGATTACACATCTACCTATAATGAAAGTGATTACAAAAAACCACCTTCCTTGAAAGAAATAAAAGCACTTTATAGAAGAGGTTATGAGATTTTGAAATAGTTTGGCTATAATGAAAAAGGGTGTGGTGTGAAAGAACAAGGTATTCGTGTCCCTATAGAGCCTAACATGCAAGAAACAACAAGAGGTATTGGTTATTATCCTTCAATTAAAAGATAGCAATGGTTGTTTCTCCTTGCCATGTGGTAGTTGTAGTATCATAACATATTCATCACCATGCATGGGGGTATAAACTTGGTTTTATGCAATCATATTTTATTTTGCAAGGAGCAACATATCATGATCTAGTGGGATCACCTTTTGTCCTTACACTTGGGGGGAAAGGGGTTAGGTAGCCTTGTCTTAGGTGTATTTCTTATTAAGATCCCTATCTATCTTCTTAAAATGTTAGTGTAGCAAGTACACTAACATTTTAAGGGGGGCATATATTCCCCCTATTGTTGTTTGCATGTTCCCTTCTCAGTGATGATGACATACATCTCCTAGGAAGTGTGACCATATTAATCAAATTATGGCTTTCTTGATCTATGTGAAGTATCACTTTTGTGGTAATGTTATACTTGATGTCTCGTAAGAGTGTGACCTTCCTTGGTGTATGATGTTTCTCTTGGTGATAATACTATGGCTAGTATTCCCTAAGGTGTGATATTCTATTCCTCGACTAGTCTTCTCTTGGTGGTGATGTCATGTGTGATGTTCCCTAAGGTGTGGCCTTTCATGAATTAAGCAAATCCCCTTTGATTATTGTTGATAAAGTTAACTTTCAACCTTATCCTAATGTCATTTATGCACCCCCTGAAGTGAGTTTTGTTTCCACCCCCTGAGGTGAGTTTTGTTTGCACCCCTTGAGGTGAGTTTTGTTGTACCCCCTAAGGTGAGTTTTATTTGTACCCCTTGAGATGAGTTTTGTTTGCACCCCCTAAAGTGAGTTTTGTTTGCACCCCTTGAGGTGAGTTTTGTTTGCACCCCTTGAGGTGAGTTTTGTTTGCACTCCCTAAGGTGAGTTTTACATTTTTGCTTCACTTTGTTCATGGATGTTGAACCTAGTGTGGAATTGGAATAACATGTTTGCCTAGCATAATGCACCTTTCTATCCATATGGAGTATATTATATTTGTATGGTTGTTAGCATAACATAACTTTTTAGTCCATCTTTTTCCTTTTTTTTGCATTAGCTTTGACATTGAATGTTTGTGTACCTTGTATCGCCACTACACATGTGTGTGTTCTTTTGTGCCTATGTTGGTTTTCCATGAGATCATAGATCTTGGGGGCTTGATCACTCTCCTTGATCCTTTTTCATCTTATCTTTCCAATAGTTGTACAATTGGACCTCCCTTGACATATATTTCTCTACTTTAGTGTGAGTCTGGGTGTAAGTTTATACTCTCACTAAAGTGGGGGATAAATGTAGTGTAGAAAATTTTATACCTTTACAATTTCACACTATTTTTGGGTCCCTTAATTTATTGGACTTAATTAATCTTCTAATTTTCCAAGTTATGCATTCCAAAGCCTTATTCTTACTATTTTCTGAAAGGGGAACCAACATTAAATAAATGCATTTAATGATTAAATTGCCTTGGATCATGTATGTCCTAGAAGTTTAGGCTAGGACCCATTCACCCATGGGAGAATGGGTCCTCTTTATGGGCTAGGACCTAAATTAAAATATGTTTTTGGCAACATTTAATGATCAAAATTCAAATTGTGTTAGATTTTGGAATCTAATTTTTGGGAAATTAGATAAACACCTATAAATACCTGGTATTTTTATCATTTGAAATATAACACACACCTTCTATCATTCAAGAGAAAATATTATTGTCAAGAGCATTCAAGAACAACATTATCATTCATTTGTAGCAGCAATCAAGATCCTAACATCATGTCAAAGTTTATGTGTATTCTTGTTGTCTTGTGAAGGCTAACAATCAAGATCCTAACATCATGTCAAAGTTTATGTGTATTCTTGTTGTCTTGTGAAGGCTAACAAGTGTTGTAGGTCTTCATGCATTCAAGCATTCAAGCAAATAAAGCAAGAAAGATCCAATTCCCTTGAAGTGATGTGTATGTCTTCAATCCTTCAAGGAAGCCATTGAAAGGTGGTGAGTTGCAGTAATTTGTTCATTCAACATTTTCTTCATTTCCATTAAGGTTTTTATCACTATTCACAGGGTTTGACTGAGGCAAACCCCTATACGACACACATTTTTCCCTCTTTGTGTATGTGTAGGTTATAGGTTGAAGAAGGATTAAAGAGATCTTGAAGATAAATTTTGGATTGTTGCATTTGTTGTCATCATTCTTGTGAACCTACAAAAACTAAGTTATAGAATTCATTTCCGACATTCCAACAAATTTGCAAGTGGAAAATAGAAGCTTAGTTCTAACACCAGAGGACCCAAAAATTTGATCATGACCCCCTTTCAAAGACCCATTCGCCATTGGGTGAATGAGTCCTTGTAGGCACATCAAAACCAATTTTTTGAGCAGCTTTGTAGTCCTTTGTACTTCCCAGATCCACTTGCAAACTATTGTTTATGTCTGTCAGTTGTCAGGATCTTGCATTTTATGTATTAGGGCATATAGGATCATTAGTTTAATCATTCTAAAATACTTCCAATCCATTATAATCCCCCATTAGATGTAGATCCAAGTCTGATTGGGTCACCATTAGGTTTTAAAGTCAATATTTTCACCTTGTAATCTACATCTCTAATGAAATTTGGAAAAAGGCCACCATTGAATCCTAGGTTCTTTGCTTTTAATGATTTATCAATAAAGAATATTTTAACTTCATGTTTAGTGAAGTTATTGATAACTTTAGGCCATTTTGAGTTTTTTTTCATAATGGAAGCTCTTGCTTGTAAATTATTCTTTCCTTGTTTTGAAGAGTTATTTTTATTGATGTCATGTAATGATTTTGGAAAGTACTTTAAATTATTGACATAGTATAGTATGTTTGTTACCATATATTATTTATAGATTAGTATTATATTTAGGGTTTAAAGATACAAATCGTGATTCTATGAAGAGTTATTTGATCTTACACTAATCATGTAGTGGGATGTTTGGTAGTGATTTGTGGTAGTTTTCTAATGTTGCGTAAAATGATCAATTTGACTTAGAGAGCTCATGGAAATCCTAGAATTGTAGTTGTGGTTTAGTTCACATGAGATGATTGAATGAGTACTTATTGATGAGATATATTTTGGTGAAGCTAGAGATCTCTTTGATATTGGAGATGAAGTTTTAGAGTGGTGAATCTCTTGACATGGTTTCAATAGAAATACCAAGGAGTATACAATTAGAGTTGAGAAAGAGTTTAACATGGACTTGAGATTATTCATAGAGAGAGTTAGAGTGAATTAGAACATTATAGGAGGAGGAATAATCTCACAGCCCATTCTTGATGAGGTCCACTTAGTGGAGAATGTTTTGATAGGTATTACCCACTTAAATTTTTGAATGCATTCTTTATGTTTTGTCTTCTTATGTGAATGGATCTTGAGTTGTTAATATCAATTCCAACATTTGAAAAGTTTGAAAAGTACATGGTATGATTTTTTTTTTAATTTTCTCCTTATGAGTATGAGTCTTGATTTATAGATTGTTCTAAGGTCATGTTTTTGAGAAATAAAAGTATGGTTAGTGGCCCTATGATATTATCCATTAGATGTGGAAATTGATATTTAGTATGATCTTTTTATTTTAGAAGACTACACCTTTTTATTTTATTTTTTTATTTCTATTATGTTTGAACTTGAGGTTGAATGATTCAATATTGAGATGACTTTTGTGTGTGGGATTTGGAGGATGAAATCTACTTGTCACAACTAGAGCATTTTGTGGTGTTGATAGTGTGGGTATTAAAATTGTTGCTCAAAATTTTAGAGGGATAAATCTACTTCAAGGATAGTGATATATCATTCTTGAAGTGGATAGAACAACTCTTAAACAAAAAATGAGTGATGAAATACCAATTGTTGAGAGTGGATAATTTTTCCTTCACTTTGGGCTCATCTAAATTCAAGAGGGTGTTTCTACATGTAATTTTTAACAAAATTTAATTAAAAATAAAAATATTGCATTCTAATTTTTTTAGTAGTATCTATATATACTCTTTGACCCCAAATTTTATCACTAGATCAAAGGCTATCCTATTGCTAGATAACTTCTATTAGGCTAATATGGATATGCAGAACATGATTTTCAAACATTAAATCTACTAAGGCTCGGTAAAGATAATTACTTGGATGTAAAACTTAATCATGAAATGCATATGAACCTATCTCCTAGAATCCTAAATTATTGATGAATAATTTTGTTCATTTTAAAGAAAATGGAGTGAAACACATTCAAGATGGATGTGTTATAATGTGTTACATAGAAATAACAAAAGAGATAATATTTAACAACTATACATGCCTAATAAACCCTCTCCAAAACTATAAAATTCATATGCAATATTGTAAATATCATTAAAAATAATATTTTTAATGTATTAAAATTATGTGACACTTATTTAATCAATATTATATTCACACCAACAAATATGGTGAGAGAAAACCTTAAGTTAGGAAGAACCCATCACTCTTCTTTTCAAAGAAATCTTGTTAAGATCTACAACTAGACAAGGACACATCTAGTTACAATTTTTTTCTATAAAATGTCTACCTCCTTGTTAATTAAAAAATAGATTGCTCTAATGTGACTAGAATGTAGGGATTGAAACCCTAGAGCTTGCTTAGTGTTACAGTAATGTGAAAATGGAGAAATGATCAAGATTTGATAGTTCAAATGAACTCATATTATAACACTTCATCTAGTCATATAAATGTAATAGGAAATTAAATTAGGATTAGTTTCTATTAATGCTGTATGTGGAACAAGTTGAGATCCCATAAAATTTGTTGAGATAGTGCAAGAGATAGTGTGAACCTCATTCAAGTCATAAACACAACCATTTAATTAAAATAAACATGGTATTATTAATCCTCTATCATTAAAAGAAAATTTGAATCCATACCATTAAGATGGACAATTATTTGTAGGCAGGAAAACCCCTTTGTAGTAGTTACAATGTCAAATATAGTCATTAATGGCACTTTGGGTCATGTAAGGTGGTAGGTAGGGATGAATAGTGCAAAAGGTGGGAGTTTCAAAGTTTTAGGGATTGGGGGTCAGGGATACCTCATAAATAATATTATTTTCAGGGAGTTATAGATCAAGAGTGATTAGGAATTCATCTCTTAAGGCATGCAAATAAGGATAAGTCCAAACCAATGATCTTGATGAGATACTTAGTAAAAAGTGTTGACGATTAGGGTTCAAGGATATCAAGGAAAAAGTACGTCGAGTAAGGGATGGTTGAAAATATAGCTCTAAAAGGTACCTTAGTATAAGAATCAAGGAGTCGGGGTTTAGAGGGAAAGCATTCTAGTAAGGAAAAGTGAAAAACACAAATGAAATCAAAGGAAAGTGGAGGTTGGAAAAGAGGGATAATAAGAAGGAGAACTATAAAATCCTAATAGGAAAATGGGATGAGGGTGGGGAATAAATTAAAATTATGCTCGAATAGGAAATTCTAATACCCTAATAGGAATAAAGGGAACATCAAATTTGGGAGAAAAGGAATACCAGGAAGGGAAACTTAAAAACTCCAACATAGGCACAATCCTTAGAAGATTGAACATAAAATACCCAACACTTAGAACCCTTCAAGAATTTTCTAACTTCCAACACATGATAGGAACATGGGGTATGATAGAGAATAAAAATTAGGAAAATTGGTTAAATGGAGACCCATACAAATATTTCTCATATTGGTTATATGTGGGGTAAAATGAGACCTAAACACATAAACAAGTTGGGACTCAAGCAAAATTTGGCATTGTCAGATTGAGTCCCAATAGATGGAATGACATGATATGGTTTGTAGGATATCTCTCTATGGTCTAAGTTACATCTAGGTATGAGGTTTGGTTCATATTTTATTAGAATTGAGATTCATGAAGAGCTACCTAGATTACTATGTTCATTCAAACATGTTGGTGGTCACTTACTATTATTTCACTTCATTGGTTTTTTAATAATAGAATGAGTTTGATTGGGGCTCTTTAATCCTATATTTCTATGCAATGTGAAGAACTTGGGAGAGCCAAGTTTACTTGGAATAAATATCAGGAGAGAAAGTGAACAAAAAACTTTGGGTCAAGAAAATGAAGTATCTTAACTCAAATTTTCAATGGTTTAAATTATAGTATTATAAATTAGTGAATATTATTTGACACCATATAAGATAGAACATGAGTCACATGTACCCTATGTAAGTGCATTGGTGTACTTTTATATGCTATTTTTTCACCATATCAGAATTTTCCTAAGTTGGAGGAGTTCTAAGGAGGTATATAATATTAGATTGTAGTATAAAGTGTCTTCAAATATTTATGTGGTGCTCCAAATTATTATATTTTCTACCATTAAATATTTAAGAACACTTATAATAGTGTTGGTGACACCTATAGTAATGTGTTGGGTCACTTGGAGCACACTTATAGTGGTATTGGTGATACATATAACATGTTAGGTCACATGGAGCATACGTGTAGCAATGTTGGTAATAAAGATAGCATGTTGTGTCACCTAGAGAACATCTATGGTAGTGTTGGTAATGTATGTATTAGTGCTTTGGGTCACATAAAACACAATTTTAGTAGTTCTAGATTAGGCTTTATGTAGGATAGTGGATAACTAGGGACTCATGGATGTAAATTGGGTAGGATTTATGGACATGAGGTCTACCAATGGGTATGTGTTTACCTTATTTAAGGTAAAATGAATAAAAAATAGGACATGGTTGTTGTTCCAACTATAGAGGGATATGTGACCTCATTATCCAATCCTATCTTAGAGGAGATCTAGCTTTGATGATTATGTTTAGATATCAAATTGAAGTAGGATACAATGGTGATTTTTGTGATAGTTAGTATTTCATTATCTTGGATAGGGATATTATCTTTCATGCATGGATGAAGCATGGTATTACTTTTTTCTCGACATGATGGTGGATGAGAGGGTTTTAGTAGAGATTATAGACACTTGCTAGATGTTGCTGATGCTTTGATGAAGCCTATGAGCATGTAGGATTTTAGTTGGTGTGTCATGTTTGTGGGTATCCAATACCTTAGTGGTTTAGTTCAATTTTTGTTAGTTTCTATTTTTCTCTTGAAATTTTTGTGACAAATGGGATAATAGTAGGATTACCTAGGTGCAATAAAATTTGTAACTACTAATGTTTGTATTTATTTATTAATTTGTATTTTAATAAGGTCATATGGAAAACTAGTGTCCCACTTGATGTGGCATTCTTCACCACATGTAATATTTAATATGGCATGTTATAAGATAATCTATGTCCTTTAAGATTTGTAAGAGCATATATGAATTTGTAAGATAGATAAGAGATTGTATGATGTGTAAGAGCATGTAAGAGGGAGTTACAAAGTGGACTAGAAAGGGTAAGTGCAAGAAGTTGGGTTCCATGTAAGATTCGTAAGAGCATCCATGAAATTGTAAGATACATACCATATTTTTTGATGTGTAAAGCATGTAAGAGGGAGTTACAAAGTGGAATAGAAAGGGTAAGTGTAAGAATTTGGATCCACTGTTTGGCCAAAACGTGGAAGTGTTTTTCCTAAAAAAAAAAGTTTGTCATACTTGGAGTAAAAAATTGAAGTACTTATTCATATAATCTTAAGAAAGTATAGTAATATGAAATATAGGATTTTGAGCCTAGTTTTCAAATATATAATTTATTCTACTACCCAAATGATACAAGTTAATTTTGTATGGGATGTAGAAAAATCACCTTTTTAAAGTCAATTTCTTAGGGCCATAAAGTACACCATTGTATTGTCACTCTTGCCTCTATGTTATAGGATGAGATAAAGAAACATGACAATACAACGAACCCCAACTCAAGCCAGCATAAGCATGATGCTTTCAAATTCCTTATGGAGGAATGGGAAAATTTTCCCAAGTAGGTTTTCCTTGTTTATTTTATTTTTGGTTATTACTATGTTTTAGTTTTGTTGTCTCTTTGTTGTTGCTAGTCATTTTGTGGCCTATGACCCTAGAATTTTAGTTGCTTTAAACTTTCTATCCTTGGGGATTTTTTGTGTAAGGGTACATCACCTTGTAAATGTCACTTCTCTTATCAAAAACATGCATATGTTTGACAAGCATAATTTGACCTAAATAAAAGTATTTTTCTAATTCATTTTGGGGAAAGATGTGTATTATAGTGAAGTTTGATGATATTTTTTTATAAATTTTTCAAATATATATTTTTAATTAATTTTTTTAATGACCTTAATTACTATTTTTGAAAACCCCTTGTGTACAACAAAAAATAATTTGAGCTAAACTAATCATAAATGACTTTTTATTGTGTAAATAATGATGTCTAGATTGATGAAATATAATTTAAAAATTAAAAGTTATTAAAAAAAAATGAATACCTAACATTTCAAGTTTTTGGACTAGTTTCCTTATAAATTAATTAATAAATATAAAAAAAAGTCCAATCATGAAAAAATTGCATATTTAAAAACTAGACATCGCCATTATAATGGGTTTTAATTTTCTCAAAAAATTCTAAAAAAGTTGTCAGCCATGTTGCTAAAGTCAAATTTTCTCATCATTTTCATGGATTGTACTTGCAGGTCCAAGGCCGAGGGTTGGGTTTCCAAACCTAAAATAAAATAAAAACTATGGGTTTCAAATTTTAAATTTTATGAAACACATACTTGCTTCAAAACATGTAGCCCTTCTAAAAAGGAGTGTGAATATTATGTAAATAAAAATGGGTACCCATTCTAAAATGGATACCTATTTTAAAAATCAAAATGAGTACCCATTTTAAAAATAAAAATAGGTACTTATTTCATACATGTAGAAACTTAGGTTCAGGAGCCCAATCCTACACAGGTACCCATTTTTTATGAAATGGGTACCCGTTCCTGTTGACTTTTTTCAAGCCCAACACTTCCACTAAAAGTGGACCCATTAGCTTGCACTTACCTAAAAATTCATGGAGAATTTTCATAAGGAAGAAAGGTATGAAGAAAAAATTCCTACACTAATATTAAATGGATTGATATACATAAAACTTAAAATATGATCCAAACTTATATAAAAAGTAGAGAAACACATTCACAAATAGATAAATAATGATACCATAACACAATAATTTACATGGGGAAAACCATTTTGAGAGAAAAATGCCACACTATAAAACTTGCACAATGAATTATCAAATCTAAAATAAGATTACAACACACTCGCAATACAAGTATTTACATTAGTATTTCACTAGCACTTAAACTTGGAAGAATTTTGACAACATTCCAACAACACTTGCGTATGTGCGAATTCTAAAACTGCACTGAAACTACTTCCTCAAGCACCAATTTATAGAAAAATGAGTAAGATGGAAACCATAAGTTATTTTAAAACCATGTTGAAATTTCTGTAAAAACCCTAAGTGGGTTTCGTGCTTTTGAAGAAAACTTGTAACTTCTGACCACAGTTGTAGAGAAAATTAGGTTTTGAATGCTTGATCTCTTCCTTTTTGAAAAGAAACGTTCTGGGATTTTGATAGCATGGACATAAGTGGCTCATGATTTGATTCATCTTCATATCCCACCCCTGCTGAATTTTCAACATGCTTAACATTGGCTTGCTCTCCACTAAAACATAACTCTTCCTCTTCTTGGATGATTCCTTATTACTATCTATTGTGGAAGACTTTTGCTTGTTAGATGTTTTGAATAATTTAGTTCTAAGTGGCTCTTCATTCATGTTATCTTCATCTCGCAACTCTACTAGAGTCTCATCATGCTTAGTGCTGGAGCACTCAACTCTTACTTTCCTTTTTCTTGAGGTAGGCTTAAGGCCAAGCAACTTGATCTTAAGATTAATTTGAGATACTGGCAGACCTAGTGATTCTGCAATCAAATGGCTGCACTTTCTCTTTTCTTTGTGCTTCTCAAAAAGACTCTTAATTAGACCTTCTTGCTCCTCGCTAAAAAAAAAGTTCCCCCTCAACCATTCCTCTTTTTATTTTCCTGTTGTTGTCAATCCATGGCATCAAATCCACTAGAATGTTACAAAGAGCAAACACATATTCACTACAATCTAAGCCCCTTACGAGATGTCTAGAGTACTCAAAGTTCTCATCAGAAACATATGCTAAACTTGTTGTCCCTCAATATTATTTGGCATTAATGTCATAACACCAAGGTTGAGGTATTAGGTTGTGCACATGGTGATATTTCAGTTTTGCATGGGTTTGTATATCCATGCTAATCCATCTTAGCATTATCATATGCATTTGGCATAATTCAGTGGTTGGTATATTTCACAGCTTGGCCTATGATCAGTTTGAAATAATAAATTTCATTTGCATATTTATTGGAATATTGGTAAAATGCAGTGGTAAAGATTATATTCTAAGGTTTGTTCAAAAAGGCATTGACACATTTTTCACAAGGCAATATTGCTCTCCAAATAGAACTTGAAATTATTGTGAATAGAAAATACTTTTCAAAGAGTGGCATATTGACACACTATATACAAAGCACCATCATCATGAAGAAATATTTAAAACAAAAGGGTGGAAAATTGTTTTTATTCAAAAACTTATGATGAAAAAAAGGGTTGTCGGTGATCATTATTTGTTTGACTTTATTGGGAATTCTTTCCCATCAAAATGCTCAGATATGAAAATCATTATGTTGGATTTGAAAAAGAATTTGAAAGTCTTGGATAAGCATCGACGATTGATTCATTTCATTTGATGTTTTTTTCCTTACCCTAATCATGACATGGTTGTAAAGAAGAACCTATCACAGGTGTTGGTCGAGTGGGCAAGCAGTGGCTAAAAGTGTTTTTGGTTTCTTTTATCGTTGACCCAGGTGTAGTCTTCTCCATTGTTTTTGTTTTACTTAGTGATAGTTGAGAATCGATGGGTTTAAGAGTGTGTCTTAATACTCTTTGAGTGATTGTCTTTGTTCTAAAAGTTACAACTGCCAGTTTTGAGTTTTTGATTTTGTCTTTTGTGGCTGGTAATGTTTAGTAAATGTTATTTTTAGTTTTACTCACAGCTGTATAGTTGAGTTGTGGAAGTTGTTGTAAATATATCGTAATCATGTGTTTTGTTTCCCTTAATCATAATGAGAAAATACTTGTTTAAATCTCTATTCAGGCATGTTGAAGAAGAATCTGTTGTATAAGGGTTTAACTGTTTCTTGTGTTAAATAAAACCCTGTTGTTAGTTTGTGGTTTGGCTGTGTTTTACATTAATGGTTTTTTTTTGTCGACCCATTAGATTAAGTGGTAGGTATTTGTTAGTTTTTTGTTTATTGCTTTCTTGGCATGATTGGGACTTGTTTAGATTCGAAGGGTTTTGGTTGAGCTTTGTAAGAAAATATAGTTTTACATCTGGCAAAAGGAAGTTGCAGATTCGGTTTCATATGGAAGTTATTGATATAGGTTTTCAAACAGATTCTGTTTTAAAAAAGAGAACATATAAAATGCTTTGTTATGATCATTCTAGATGATGCTGAGAGGTTTTGGAAAGTAAAGAATATATCTTTCAGAAAGGCAATATATATATTGTTTTGAGGTTTGGAGTTTTATGACTCTGATTCTGAGGTCATTGCAGAACAAAGTATGTAATTAATGAAACATAGATCAACTCTGTATTTACATTGCTTTCATACTTGTACATGTAAAAATACTATCAATGAGATAACATTATAAGACTATCAATGAGATAACACCATTGTCAGTGAGACAAATCAGCCAGTGAGGCTTTGTACAAAGAATATTTTTTAGATAAGGCCAGTGAGGCCAAGTTCAGTGGTTTTATTCCTTAGGAGGGTTTCCACTCAAGACAATTTTTGTGTCAATATCTTATATGTGTTTGTTCTTTATTTGTTCATCTAGTTTATATTGCATAAGTTCATTCATGATCTGAAAAAATTGTTAAAAGAAATAAAAAGAGTTAATTTGTTCATTAACATTGATTCACCCCCCCTCTCAGTGTTAATTGTACTCCAACAAAACTAACAACATTGACCAGAGCCCACACAAAACTTGGAATCCCTTTTAGCTTGGGTTGATCTAAAATATGATATTGCTTGGAAAATAACTTCCTTTTGAAATCACTAATGTCCACAAAATTGTAGTGCTGCACCTTTTATTCTAGCTATAGACCCTTTCACATCAAAATTATTCTCAATGTCCCATTTTGGTTCTGCATCCCATTTTGGGCCTGTATCACAGGATTTGAAGCCAAAAAATGAAGATCCTTCAATTTTCTCTGAGATTTTCCAAATGCACATGGCAACCATGTTGTTTTTACCAACGAACATGAATGCACTGTAAAACACCTAACTCCCTCATTGTAGGAAACAACAATGATGTCACCAAGATCAAGGCAGTGTGAACCCTAAGAAAATGCCTTGATTGTGAGCTTTGCATCAACCTTAGCCTTAATTTTTCTTTGAATTTGATGATTTGATTATCAAGAGCTAAGCCTGAGTTTTCCTTATCGAGGACCAGCTTTCCAAAAGTTAACAACTGTCCTAATAAATCAGAATTTTCATCTCCAATATCAATCCTGTGTTCATATACTTTTGAATGTATTGAATTCTCACTGTATATATTTAGTTGTTTTGTCTTGGAGGACTTCAATATGGTGAAAGCTCACTATCATTGATGGATAATCTTTGCTTGTTGTTATTCATTCCTATTCCTTTAATAGAGGACACGCTTGGGATTGTTTTTTCCATCCTCTCCTTACACTTAATACAACAAATCCTATTGGTACTAGACGACTCACAGTAGAGATCTCTACAAGTAGCTCTTATCCAGTTCTCATAGTTCTTCATAGTATCATATCAAGTAAATCAATCATGTCTGCTTTACTGAGCTCCATTCCACACCTCTGATCTGGGCATAGCAATTGTATCCTGATCACATCATATGGGGGTTCCAGTGTTGTCATTGACTTCTCTAGTAGAGATGCCACATGAGCTCTCAAGCAAACTTTACAAGTGACATGTATGCAACTATTGAGAAAACCACCACCATGATTCTGATGTCTACACTTACTTAATGAACCTCCATTGAATTATCTTCATTTCTATTTACATGATGAATCCTTGTGAAGTTGGATTTATTGATTCAATCACTGTTTATGATGCTCATTTGTAGCTTAATAGCATGCATTTGTAGCTTCATTCATGGATGCCTCCTTTAATGCTGTTATAGATTACTCTATTATGTCCTTGATGTACTTGTAGCTTATGTGGACTGCCTTTTGATGATGGTACTTTGCTTTTATGATGTAGACCTGTTTCTCTTTGAGATGTATCATGATTTTTTGTTGTCCTAATTGCACCCCAATCTTCATGGTTCCACTATAGTTTCTTTTTGCCCTCATGAGTTTGCTACCTGGTTTCCACAACAGTTGTTTACCTTTTCAATCATGTGCCACAATTAACCCTGTCTCCTCACTTTGATCCTAGTGGGCAGACACATGTCACCTATGTTGGTGACATGAAAGCTCACCATCCTATGTGATGTGTGGCTGTCTAATAGGGTTAAGCTGAGAGGGACTTGACACTACTTGCTCCCTCATAATTTAAGAGATGCATAATTGAACTTGATGCATCTTTTGAATCTGATAATGAGAGTTGATTAACTGGTGTGATTCCATATTGATTTAATGCATTGATAACCTATATATCTTTGATCAAGTTGCTCAATTTCCCATTTCTCTCAAAACATCAGAGGGCAACATGTTGAGCTCTACCCTCGCGGGAGCCACATTTACCCCACATGCTACATTTAGCTGAATTAGAACAGTAACAAGACTTGTCCTAAATTTGCACATGAAGCAAACAAGTTAGAAAAATAAATGCATATTGTGGATGTGTTTGATGACTTCATTGTTTTCCAGGACATCTAAGGTTTGCATGCTTATTTAATGCACTTAGGGACCAGTTTATACATGCATAGGTAAGTGTTCATGTAAGGTTTGAGATCTTTCATTTCTTAGGGAATTTCTCTAATGTCATTGTGATTTTCATATGCAGGAGCTAGGAGCACTACGGAGCTAGGAAGGACACAAGCAGCTTGGGGGCAGCAACAGAATGAGAGGACACCTTAAAAACTAGTCATTCTCAGGCAATGACTGGTCTCTACCCTTATATGTGCATTCTATTTGTTTACTTATTCATGTATAAACTGTTTCTTTATTTTCATTGAATAAGTAAAGTTAGTCCCTTGGCTTGTGAGGGACATGTACACTTAATGATTATCAATAAAGATTACATTTGTAGCACATACGGTTCTCTTTTCTCATTTGTTGTAATTGTAACATTGGAATGAAAATGTAATTTGTTTCATTTGACAATCTCTATCATGCATATTGAACTTAGCAGACTAAAGTTTATCTTTTAAATGTTTAAAAAACAACACAAAAAGAATAAACACTAAACCTAATTTTAGCTGAAAGCTAAAAATTAGGTAACAGTAAATTCACCTCCTCTATCTAACCTTAGACATTTGATCTTAACATCCATTTCATTCTCAACTTTTTCTTTAAAAATACTTATCAAAGGCTTCTGATTTCTCTCTTAAGAATGTAATCCGTCATTCTAGTGTAATCATCTATAAGAAACATAAAATATCTTTCACCTTGTTGAATCCTTATCCTTGTAGGTCCACATAGATTAGTGTGGATAAGCTCTAATGGCCTTGAAATAGAGCAATCCTTGCTTTTGAAACTAGTCTTTCTTTGCTTCCCCATTTGACATTCTTTGCATAATGTGTTTGTAGGCTTGATTATCTTGGGCATATCTCTCACTACATGAGAGGAACTGATCTTCACCATATTGTCAAAGTTGATGTGACCCATTCCTTTGTGCCATAACCGACACTCTCTAGAATAAGCTAATAAGCAGATCCTTCCATTAGCCTCAATAGATGATAGACATTACCACTTGTACTTGTTCCTTCAATAACTAGTCTTGCAAACCCTTCCTTTCTAATCTCACAACCATTACCATGAAAAGTAAGGTTGTATCCCTTACTGCACATTTGGATGACATTTAGAATATTATGCTTCAAACCTTTGACATAAAGGACATCTTCATTTCTATTCTTTCCATCAGTTGTTATATCACATTTTCCATAGATTTGTGCTGACTTGTCATCACTAAACTTAATAGCTCCACCATTAACCTTCTTGAGATTGATGATATTTGCTCTATCACTATTCATGTGGTGAGAACATCCACTGTCAATCACCTAACCATTTTCCTCTTCCTTTGCATGAAAGGAAACCCATACTACCATTGATCTTTCATTGATCTTATTGCTTTGCAAGGTACTAGATCTCTTACATTCTCCAATATTGTTCTTTTTTCCTTCTAAAGCCATGAATAGGTTTTCATAACTTGAATCATTATATTCATATTCAAAGGAACAACTTCTCTCCTTAGAATATAACCCTCTTTGATTTTCTCTCTTTTGTTATCATCAACAGATTCTTTATAGGGACATTTAGATGCAAAATGACCAATTCTTCCACAATTGAAACATTTTAAAGGTAACTTACCTTTGTAATTTCCAGTGCCTTTCTTCAATATTCTCACAAAGTTTGCTTCAACTTCATCATAGTCATCATTTTGATCAGCAATATCATCTGCAAATTTTTTGTTAGCTTTGAATGCAACTTCCTTGTTTGGAACATCTTGATCATACTCTCTCATTTCAAAGGTAGTAAGAGCACCAAACATTTCATCAACTAAGTATTGATCCATGTCCTTGGAATCTTCAATGGAAGACACTTTATGACTATAAGTTTTAGGAAGAGACCTCAAAACCTCTTTTACAATCTCACTTTCTTTTACTTCTCCACCAAGTCCAGTGATGTCATAAACAACTTCATGCACCCAAAGCATATAGCTTGCAATGTATTCATCCTCTATCATCCTCAAAGTCTCAAATATGCTTTTAAAGATCTACATCTTGGCTTGCTTTACTTTTCTATCAATTTCATATATGCTGCTAAGATTTTCCCAAACATCTTTAGCAGAACTGCAATTCATCACCTTCAAAAGTTTTGAATCAAGAATTCCACACAAGAGAGCATTCTTAGCTTTGGAATTGCACTCATATAATTTGATTTTAGTTGGAATTTTTGGAGTAGCAAGAGCAACATAACCATCCTTGACTTATTTCCAAACACCAAGCCCTAAGGAGTTTAGGTGTCCTTCCATACTTAGTTCCTAAAAGGAAATAATTGTCCCATCAAACCTAGGACCCTTGTATGAACCATCATGTGTCATCGTGGATCTTTTCCTCAAGCGATCAAGCTTTCTTTAGAGAAACTTGGCTCTAATACTAATTGTTGAACACACCCAGAGACTAAACCGGGGTGATCAGTCTTATCAAAATATTAATCCCTTCTAGAACTTAAATCTTTTAGTACAATACAACCTTCTTTATCATATCAAAAAAGCTTTAAACATAATAGTAATAGAGAAGGATATAGAAGTTTGAATCTTCAACAACTTCAGAAATCCTTAGCAAAACAATATGTATTAATTCTACTTCTAATTAGATCAACAACAAAGAAAGATACTGAATAATATCATGTAGTGCTGCCGTCTGGTTTTCGTCTTTTTGGCTATTATTTGGTTGTATGTTTGCTGTCGCTGGGCTAGTTGTTGATTAATGGTTTCTTCTTTCTATCAACTGCTCTCTTTTGTATAGGGTTCCAGGCCCCTTCAAAACCCATCTTTTACCTTTAATCAAAACAACAAAGAAAGATGAATAAAAGAACACAAATGCATAGGAGAACACCATATTTACATGAAAAACCTAATAAGGGAAAACTATAGTGAGAGTGAACCCACAATATAAAGGATCATTTCCAAAAAGGACTTGAAAACTAAGTATCACTACCTCAACACAAGATACAAAGGACTTACAAAATTAAAGAAAACACAAATTCAAGTGCAAGATACAAGGACCTTATGAGATTCACTATCTTAGAGAAGGATACAAAGATTTAGAGAAAAAATACAATGTTTGTCAACATAACACTCTGTTGACTAAGGCGTTATAGCACATTTGATTCTATCTTTCACACATTCACACTTCTTCTATGAGATCTTCAAATAAAATTCATACTTTCTTGTTCACACACTTGTACACTTCTCCACATTGTTGCATCTAGAAAGATCTTGCATTTATATCCACCACAACACTTCAAAACTTTAATTAGGTTAGCCATGAATAAGATGAATAATGAATTCAACAAGTCAACCGCCAAAGCATAATGTGGTCCTATCCTAAGGATAGAGAGGACCAAAAAAAAACTTATTACATCTTCCAATGTGATCCAAAACAATTCACACGTTGGCACACATCAATCTACCTCGACATCAAGGAAATGTGTAGATGAAACTTTGAAGTGCATAACCAGTCGGCCCAAAAACATACTTTCAAATGAATTTTCACAAAGTAGTTCTAACTAGGATAGGTTAGGACCCAAAACTAACTTAAAAAATCTTCAAATGCTAGAGAAAACCCCCAAGCATATGACACAGGAAAGAAAACAAACCATGTCAGCCAAATATCTACAAATAGCTTAGAAAGCCAACTCAAGACACAATGCAACACCAAAGAGGCCAATCAACACCATGCAGATCACAAGGGGATGTTCCATGAACATCCAAAAACACTTTCAACCACTTCTTTCATGTTGTCATGCAACAAACAACCACCGTAAACCAAGCAGGAACAAAATACTTCATTCGGGAAGCATAAAACATATAATTAAAAGATATAAAATGAACAAATCAATCTACAGATCAATTCAACACATAAAATTGGAACTAAAACACTGCATAGACTTTGAGAAAACATTCTCCAAGCCATAGGATAGAGACATCAATACAGAGAAATGCAGAGCATTTCCCAGACTAGTCTTGACATCCACCAACATTGCCAACCTTCTACAATTCACAAAAATCTCTTCGGCAATACTGGTAACCTGAAAAGATAAGAGTGCAATATCCACAAAACACTAACTTTGAATCCCAAACCATGGGACCATATCTTTAACAACGAAGGAATGCATAGCATTCTCCTAGAAAGTATTCATAGTAACTTCCTAAACCAAAAATAACCAATCAACTTGCGGAGGCCTTAAATTTCTTCCAACAACACATGCTTCATTAGGAACATCAAGACAGGGCATAAGACATACTTTGGACCTTCAACAACATCTCTCTAATGTTAACAACACTTCTAATCCTCATCGTAATATATCATTATGAAATCAACTTTGCTAACAACAACTATACTCAATACTTCTTTGATTATCATCAGATAAGGCATGACATCCAACCATGAACTTCAGAAACAATACCATATATCAATGTTGGACCAAACTGAATGTTGTCAACAATGACAATAAATTCCAAAAATCCCCCTCACTTCTCAAGTGTAGACAACAATGACAACCACAAACAATTCATCAATTTTTGTCATCAACCATTGACAACAAGCTCATCAAACACTGCCAAACATATAACAATCTTCATCAAGTGTTGACACCAAAGACAACCAACAATTAATGAAAATAACTGCCAACAATCTCCTCAAGTGTTGACATCAATGACAAAAACTACCTACAATGATAACATATGATTGTACTACAAAAAATATTGAAATATGGCATCAAAATCCTTCCACAAAATTCTAATGCCCCATTTAGATGGGGCACACATATTAAATAAAATATTATATAAAAATTCCAAATAATTACAAGAAAATATTGAATATTAAATAAATAAAATTAGGAACTTGTAAAGTTTGAGACACCTTAATTCCCAATAAATTCTCCCACTTATTTAATACCTTGAAATATCCAAGGGGTAATATACCATCTTCAAATCAATAGCTAGGGCTAAGAGGCCCATAAAATACAAATAACATCTAAAATTTTCTATGTTCGTGGGTTTGGTCAATGCATGTACAATATTCATCAAAGTCTCTACTTTCCAGCTTCACCTTACCATCCATAATGATATCCATCATAAAATTATATTAAACATCTATATGCTTGGTCATGGCATGCAAAATTGGGTTCTTTGCTACGTAGATCACACTCTAATTGTCACGATAAACTCTAACTATTCCTTTTTATAACACAATGTTTGAACATAATCTCTTAATCCAAATGACTTATTTATAGGTAGGAGTTGCTACCATGTACTCTCCTCTATAGTGGATAAATTGACCCCAAATTTTTACTTACTCATCCAACTTATAACACCATCAAATAGAATAAAAACATATATATTGGTAGATTTTTTTGCTATCAACTTCACTTGTCTAGTCTAAACCCACATAACCATGAATATTCAGGGAATGCCTATCTCCTGTACCATAAAAAACATGAGGAACCCTTTGAGGTACCTTGTAAATATTTGAAAAATCTTTCAATTGCATCCCAATGAACCCTTCTAGGGTTAGATATATATTTGGTAAAAACTTCCACTACTTGCATAATGTTTAATCTAGTACAAACCATAACATAGTCTAGTACAAACCATAATATACATCAAGTTTCCAACTACAGTTTGGCTAAACACTTTTCTCATGTCTTCCATCTTTGAAGGGAATGTAGGAAAATGTGTAATAAATTACTTCATTCCCATTATAATAGGAACAAAATGATCTACTATCCTATATGTTATACCTCTAATATATTTTGTGTAATAAGATCCCAAATCTTGTATCCTTTCATACCATAATTGTAACCAATAAGGATACATTCAACAAACTTATTCTCCAAATTTATTCACTTCTATCTTGGCACATGTGCATATAAATCACAACCCAAAAATTTGATGTCTCAATGAAGGCTTGTGACTCAACCACACCTCCATAGAAATTTTATCAACAAGAGCTAATGTATGAGACTCATTAATTATGTAGAAAGCAATGATATAGCCTTGGCTCAAAACCTTTGTTCTAATCCTGCTCCGATAAGCACACTCCTAACCTTTTCCACTTGTGTCCTATTTTTTCACCACTCTACTTTATTATGGATAATATTAAGTTGTCTTTTATCTTTGAAAAATATAATTTTTATAAAATCTATCAAAATCATTAGAGAAAAATTCACTACCATTGTTAGTCCTCAAACATTTAATTTTATTTATAGTTTGTAACTCAACCAATAATTATTATTTTTAAATGACTAAAAAAATTATATTTACTCTTTCAAAAATGAGGCATATGTTTATTATATAATCATCAATAAATAAAACATAATAAGTAGAATTTATAATTAAAAGGAATATCAACTTAACCAAACACATTAAAATGAATAATCTATCCAAAATACCATAAAATTTATGAGAACTCAAGTAAAATGAAATGTTATTCTATTTTTTTATAAATTCAATGCTCACAAAAATAAAATTCAAGATTACAATTAAGGTTTGTAGACCATTCTCTCCTATCTAACCTAATCTTCAATGTTATAAACAATTTCTTTTCTACAAGTAACTTAGATTTAGTAGAAAGAAAAACCTTAGGTACCTAGAAACTATGACCAACCATTGAAGATGATACCATCTCTTTACCCATTGAAGTAGTCACATACTTAATTTTCTTAGAATTACTATTGCACTCAATAGTGCATGAATCAAACTAAAATAAAGTTTCTATATACTAACTCTAGCAATCGCCATAATACCTCTCACCATTTTAACAAATGATTCAAAAATACCACCTACAACTCACAACTATTATTTTTCTCACAAATAATAGATTACACAATAACCCCAAGATATGTAAAACACCATCAAATATTCTAACTCTACCATTAAGAAATTTCATTTGAATGGTACCATGACCAACAATATCTAAATAAGAATGATCACCCAAGTACACCATACATAATTTATATATTTCATAATTATATAAATCATGTCTATTTAAGGTAATATTAAAAGACACACTTGAGTCAATCAACCATGCATTCTCACCTACATGAGTGACCAAAGCTATAATGAATGAGTCAACATGTTCCTTCTTAGAATCAAAATCAAAATCAACTTTCTTATTTTTATTTTTCTATTCTTTAAACTTCACATAGAAGTGGCTAGGTTTATTAGAGTTCCAATAAATAGGCTTGTAATTTCCAAGGGATTTAGATCTCCCCTTAAATACTTGGGTCTAGATTTTTTATGTTATTTACCATTCTTCTTGCCTCTTTCTTTTGGTCTTCTTCAAACAATCAAAGCCTCTTTAACACTTTTAGAAATATTTCTTCTTATCTTTTCAAAAACTAAAGAAATAACATCCTCTACCTTAAAATTGATATAAGTTCTCCCAATAGCCACAACTAGGTTGTTCCATGAGTCTAACAAAAAACACTTTGATTTTTTTCTCCATGTCCATCATCACACCTATAGAGTTTAATTGAGCCACTAGAACATGCTAACATTATTCTAGATGGTTTATAATTCATACAAATTCTTCCATCCTCAAGAAATAGAGATTCTTCCTCAAGAGTATTTTATTTACTTAAATATTAGTTTGATAAATCACTTGTGATTTATTTCATAAAGATTTTATAGTGGGATTTTCATGGAAATAATCAAAACAAAATCTAGAAGACATAGTTTGATTCGATCTATTTTTTTTGGGTTCATTACATCATAATAAGATGCTTGAACAACATCCATATGCCTCTAAATATTTTCATCAACAACATCCCACAGATCACAAACAATTAATAGATGTTCTATTTTTAATTTCTAAATCTCAAAGTTTGTGCCTAGAGAATTTTCCACTTCAGTCCCCCTTGATGTGATTTCCATCTTTGTTTCTCGCAATAAAGATCACAAATCTCTCCTTTTACACAAGATCTCGATATGTGTATGGAAATGGGAGACCAAAATAGGGTCAAAAGTGACCAATTTTTTATTTAAAATTAGTAAAAACTGATATTGGATGACAAATTGAAGATAGCCATGCTCAAAATTTAAATATGTAACAAAAACAAGATTCATAGTCCTCAAAATATAGTTTCTAATCTAATAATTGTTTTTAAAATATGTGGACATTGAGAGGTTCAAATAGGGGGAGTATACAAAGCACTCCTATTTTTTTCAAAAAAATATAACATGACATTATGTGTGCCCCCTAAAATATTAAATTTCTTGTAAGTATTTCAAAAATTTCTTTGGTGAAAAATTACCTAATATAATGTAGTTTATGTTTTATATTTCTACTAATTTCAAAGTGGACACATTGAAAAATGAAAAGTTGAGTGTACACTCCCCCCTAATATATTTATTAGAATGTGTATAGAATGGAGTTTAAAATGTAAAAATCTATTTTTTAAAATTTGGATGAATGGATAGAAAATGACACCAAAAATACTATTTTAGAAAAAAAAGGAAGACACTAGTAAAAAAAATTAAAGATCAAAACCTTTATGTATTTAAAAAGTAGAAACAATTACATAGTTAGAAAGGCAAGAGAGAACTTGACGTTATTGTGGTATTTTTGTAGATCAACATAAAAAAAACTGTAAACCTAATGGAGAGCATGTTTGATATTTTTTTTATATTTTGTAGAAAACACACATTTGGGTGTTGAAATGCAATTCCAACCCCAAGGGTTGGTAGTTTCTAAAGCAATTTGAAATGCAAGTACATTATAAAGTGCTTGTAAATTTTTATTTTATGGATACAAAATGTGAACATATTATAACATACTTGCATTATAGGAAAGATGGACCAAAAAAGGCTTTGGCCACTTTTTAGTCCTCCATCTTTGTGCACATACCTATCCACTCAATTGATGATTATCTTAGAAAAATATCTACCCAACAACTAGAACCAAACATGATCAAACTCTTATACCACTTGTAAGAAAGCAGGTTATGCAAAAAAGTTGTATGTTACTATTTAATGGAGTTATGTACAAAAAATTGATATACGATCAAAATATATTACAAAAAGTAGATAAAACATTCATAAATCGATAAATAATGATACCATAACACAATTATTTACATGGGGAAAACCCTTTTAGGAGAAAACCCGACACTCCAAAATATACACAATGTATTATCAAATGTGAAAGAAGATTACAACACACTTGCAATGCAAGTCTTCATAAGATTATTTCACCAACAATCAAACTTTGAAGAACTTTGGTAGCATTCTAATAACACATATATACCTTAAAATTAACATACTCAAAATACTACCTCAAACACCAACTTTTATAAAAAATGAACAAGTTGGAAACCATACATGATTTTAAAAACCATGTACAAATCCCCCAAAAGGATGGCCCCAATTTGGGCATAATTTCTAATGCCACCTTAGAAGATTCCTTACAACTAGCTAAAACTACTAAACTAATATTGCATCAATAACCTCTAGTTTGACCACTCAACATGGGAACCTAAATTGTCATTATTATGTCTTAAAATAGGAACTCTATAACAAATAATAAAGCCTATCATAACTATTCAAGATTCCAAACTATCCCCTATTCTTGGATCTTGGCTATCATAATATTCCATCATAGCTTGTCATAGACCCTATAAAAGAGGGGTGCTCCAAATATACTAAATATACCCACCTTATGATATCATAAAATAATGAAATACAGCAATAACACATGGCATTAAATTCCTTCCATAAAATTTTAACGCCCTATTTTATGTGTAGCACAAATATTAAATAAAACACAATATAAAAATGTCAAGTAATTATGACATGGTGCTAACCTTAGCCAACTTACAACTTCACATTAATATTTGGTCTCAACTAAGTCTAGCTATAAAACTTAAACTTGTAAATAAATACAGTGAATATTTCTATGGTCAAATATTCATATGACTAAGCATAAAATATAAAAAAATATAATAGAAATGCAAACCCACAAAATTTCAATCACTTATTTGCATTTATCATGCACGCCTTGTTCACATATTCAAAATATAGATCACAAACCTAAACAAACTATCATAATAGAAAATTTCTAATAATTAGAAAATAATAAAAAAAATCTCAAATTTTTATAATATAAATTATTATTTTACAACAAAATCTTATGATTAAACTTTTAATATTGGATGAAGGTTTAGAAATTCTCAAAACTTCAATATATTTCATGATAATAAAGAATGATCAATTTAAAATCAAACTCTCAATATAATATAAAATAGTATGTAATTATAAAGTAGATTTCAATATCCTTTCAAATTGTAAAAATGATTAATTATAAATATAATTTAATCATCCCAATCACATCAAAATATAATTTAAAAAAAAAAATAGTTTTAAGTTTTATTAAATACTATAAAAAAGATTTAATTTTTTTCGAAATATATATTTAGGGTGAACCTCCCTAGGCTAATGGATTTACATTCTCATTTTATTTGATGTTAACATTGAATAGATAATTTTAAGATCTAGATGGATCCTTCTTTAAATTGTGGATGTTATCATTTAATACAATATAAAGTTCATAGTTACAACCACTATATAAAATAGGGGAGAGGGGCCCATAGTAGAGCGTGGTCCAATAGTGGGGATAAAAGTAGTTCTCAATGGGTCCCACAGTGGAGCACCTTAATATCTAATTGAAAAACATTTTTTATCCATTAATTTCACAAATTAACAAATCATGTGATGCCACATCAATGCACCAATAAAACATGACTTAGTGCACCACTATCGGTCTCATTTTTTTTCGGACCTTTTTGGATACCTCAACAAAAAGAATGCTGATGTGGCATCATATTTGATGAGGTGGCCCTAAAACAAAATATAGAAGCATGTGAGTTGCCAAATAAACTGTTGTACAAAATTGGGAGTAATTTGAAATTTCCACATAGGATTTTGAGAAACGTGAAGTTAGGATGCTCCACTATAAGCCCCTCTCCCCTAAATACCATATTCAATTGACTTTAAATTTTAAGTATGTGTTGGGAGTGTATTAATGATCTCATATATCCCCTAATTAAGGGTTTCTAAATGAAAATTAATTTCCATAAAATGGGAGCCTCCAAAGGTCAATTAGCTCAAGTTGGACATAGATAATACCTCTTAGGATTTGACCTAGGCTAGAGCTAGAAACATTTGTCATGATGACAAATCATTCCCTCTCTTTAGCTTCTATTTAGAGCTCGATCAAGCTTCTTTAAATAATATTTCAAAGTTATTATCCACTTGAAAGGGATTTTACATTTTTATGTGGCTCTAGCTTCAACATTTCATTATTAAGTTTAAGTCTCATTATTATGTTGACCCTCTCTCATGGAACCAATTTAAAGAAATGATAGTTACAAAATATTTGGGTCACATTTGGGTTATTCTCTCAAATTCAATTATATTTTTCAAATTTATTATGTTTGAAGGGATGTTGATAAAGTGGTTGATGTGGTATCTAATCAAGCTTCCTTTCTCATGACCTTGCAAATTTTGGTTGTAAAAAAAAGGGCCAACTTCCTTAGATCAAGGCTTATATCCCCAAGCTCTAATTGTGATTGTACTTGTGACCATTCCCTTACCTACAAGAATGTGTCTGAAAGTAACTTTCTCAAATTGGATGATAGATTTAATAAGTCAATGCCCATTTCATTTTTCAATTTATTTTATTTTATGATAGTAAATAAAATTATTTACTTTTTTATCCAATATCATGATGGCTCTTTTGTTTAAATTTTTCCTATATAATAATTTATTATATTATATGTTCTTTTATACAAGGTGTTTAATAACATTTATCATGATGTAAAGAAAATAAACAACCTCCACAAAATATGTAGGGATACTAAATTAAATTTAAATGAAATATGTAGTATCCCATAATCATTGCTCACACTCATAGATGAATCACTTTGCATTAGGGAAAATAAAAATTTCATACTAAAGGAGGATTGGTTAGCTCATCAATAGAATGTGGGTAAACTAAGGCTAATTGATGAGAGTGCATGATCTATCATTTTTTCAATCTTAGATAAACTCAAGAAGGTGTTCCTAGAGGTAACCCTAACAAGATTGATCATAATTGATGATAGATAAATAAAAGTGTTGTAGTAGTATCCAATGTATGCTTGGGCCCACAAGTTGTCAGTAGATCAAAGACTATCCTACTACACAAAATATATCTTAAGTTGATATGCACATCATCACATAATAAAATATGTAAGTATGCTAAACATGACTTCTGAAAATGAGAAATGGTATGGATTACTATAAATGCTTCCTTGGATGAATCATTGAATCATGAGGTGCATACACACTATTATTCATAATCCTAAACTACTAGTGAAATATATTTTCATTTTTAATGCATGGTGGATCTTAACTATTTATGATTGTTTCCTTATTCATTGGGTTATAGAGTCACAATTTACCAAGATAAACAACATATTAAAATAACAATAGAGATATGATATTAAAAAATAAAACATACTTAAGGACCCCTCTCCAAACTACATAAATCTATATTAAATAAAGAAGAGACCATCATAAGAAATTCTTGAAATGACTTAAAACATTCTGACATTTACCAAATCTTTATTTAATCATACCAAAAAATATGGCAAGGGGAAACCCTATGCTAGAAATTTATCATAACTGGCTACATAGAAGTTCCTCTAGAGATCTACAAATGGCTAAGGATACATTCAGTTATACGAACAAGTTACAAAATTGCTACCTCTATGATTTATAAAATATGCAACTCTGTAGGCAATTATACATGTAGGAGTTGAGACCCTAAACAATCCTTGACACTTGCAATCATGTGAAAATGAAAACTCGAACAATCTTTCTTTTGAAAACCAAAATAGCATATAACACGTTTTTGGATATATTTTCATTTTAGTAATCAAGGAAGAAATGGAGTTCCATGGATGTGACACACAAGGAAAGATAAAATCTTGCAAAATCCATGAATTGAGTGATTTGGAATAGGTGTAGGGACCATAAAGGTTTAAAACTAAACCATTGCATTAATGTTACATGTGAATCCATGCCCTTGAGATGAATAACTACTTTTAGGTGGGAAAATCCTCTTGGAGTAGTTGCATAATCAAATTCGGTCATTAACGGTGCTTCGAGATTTGTGGGGAGGTAGGTAGGAGTGAATGGTGTAAAATATGAGAGTTAGGATTTTGATCTCATTAATCTCATTAGTACTTTTGAGGTATGTAAAACTTTATCATTATTATAGGAAGTTTAGAAAAACTCTAAAATATTGATTTCATTGTCCTCTCACCAATTGTTATAAGTTTTAGAACTTTTGTTAGCATTTTAGTGAGTTCATAAACTAACAAGTTGACCAATACACAATATTTGCAACTATTTATTAGAAATTTGAGCATGGAATGAAATTTATTGGTGATTTCAAAATCTTGTGAGCCTTAAAGTCTTTGATGCTTGCTACTGATCCCTTGAGGAGTTTTAGAACTTTAAAAAATATGATAAGTGAAAGAAGAACTTGTTGAGGGTCAAGAATTGGGAGTGCTACATACCTCATGATCAAAGAAAACAAATAAGAATACCTCTACATCATTAAATCCAAAAATATATATGAAGGGGAATATTATGACTCAAGGATTGAGGATACCATTGAATCCATACCCAACTTATTCAAATAGGGATGGTCTGAACTCACAAATTAAAAGGGTGACACAATATGAAATGTCGAGGATTGAGAGTTAGGAATACCCTATAACCCATGCCAAAAGTATCTTGTTGGAGGAACTCTTGTCACGAGTCATGTTGACAAAAGGATGATTGAAATTGTGACTCTAAAAGATAAAATGGTACAAAACATCAAAGTGTAGGGGTTAAAGGAAAATCATGCTAGGAAATTAGGTTGAGAAATTG
>VDFB02256132.1:224574613-224660561 GCA_007258455.2 Sequoia sempervirens | reverse complement strand
AAAAGATCTAAAGGGTCTTACATGGAGATAGACAGTGAAGAGCAGGAGACTCCTCAGGATATAGACATATCTCTTGATCATACTCTTGACATTCGGAGGGAGTCCAACGAACTGGCCGAGACTATTGATCCAGTTGATCCCATAGAACCAACTGATGGGCCTAGAGACATTGTTGTAGGTCGGTAGGTCGGAAGAGGCCTCTATGGGCTCGACAAACTATGCAAGAGGTAGAAAAGTATGCAGCTCTTCGAGGCACCTTTAGGGAAAGCAAGAGACCGCAGAAGTTTCCAAGTTATGTGGTATTGATGAGTCACATCATTGATTCTAAGCCTTCTAGTTTTGAGGAGGCATCCAACCAGCGGGTATGGAAAGATGCAATGACAGAAGAGTATCAGTCCATCATTAAGAATGATGTATGGGATGTTATTCTCAAACCTAAAGGGAAATCAATAGTGTCTTCCAAATGGCTCTACAAAATCAAGCATGCAGCTAATGGTAGCATTGAGAAACACAAGCCAAGATTTGTGGCAAGAGGTTTCTCTCAGAAGGAGGGAATAGATTATGAGGAGACATTTGCTCCTGTTGCTCGATATACTTCTATCAGAACAG
This sequence comes from Sequoia sempervirens, assembly GCA_007258455.2. Taxonomy (NCBI): domain Eukaryota; kingdom Viridiplantae; phylum Streptophyta; class Pinopsida; order Cupressales; family Cupressaceae; genus Sequoia; species Sequoia sempervirens. Next base: position 224,659,952 of record VDFB02256132.1, on the reverse strand, counting down.
TTATTGCTATTGCCTCCGCTAAAGGCTAGAAGTTACATCAATGGACGTAAAGACTGCATTTCTTAATGGTGTGATTGAAGAAGAAGTGTACATCGAGCAGCCAGATGGTCTTGTGATTCATGGGAAGGAGTCTCATGTATGCAGATTGAAGAAGGCACTGTATGGCCTTAAGCAAGCACCTCGTGCATGGTATGAAAGGATTGATAGATATTTGATGAGCTTGGGATTTTCCAAGAATGATGCAGATTCCAATCTTTACTTCAAGATAGTTGATGGTGAGGCTTTGATATTGGTTCTTTATGTTGATGATTTATTTCTCATTGGAGCAGAGAATCTCATTGTCAAATGCAAGAAATAGTTAGCCTTCGAGTTTGAAATGAAGGATCTTGGTTTTATGCATTACTTCCTGGGACTGGAAGTGTGGCAAAGACCTAATGAGATTATTCTAAGTCAAGGAAAATACACTATAGACATCTTGAGGAGATTTGGGATGATGGACTACAAGTCCATGTCTACACCTATGGAGACAGATTTGAAGAAGTTGAGTGATTCAGCAGCCGATTCAGATTTGGTAGATCCCACCATGTATAGACAATTGATTGGCTCCTTGATGTATCTAGTCAACACCAGACCAGACATTTGTTATGCAGTAAGTGCTCTCAGTCAATTCATGTGTGAGCCAAGGCAAATACATCTAGTTGCAGCAAAGCATATTTTGAGGTACTTGTGTGGCACTGTGGGATATGGCTTGAGATATACTTCTTGTGAAGAACTGAAGTTACAAGGCTATTCTGATTCTAATTGGGCCGGGTGTGTGACTAATAGGAGATCCCACCATGTATAGACAATTGATTGGCTCCTTGATGTATCTAGTCAACACCAGACCAGACATTTGTTATGCAGTAAGTGCTCTCAGTCAATTCATGTGTGAGCCAAGGCAAATACATCTAGTTGCAGCAAAGCATATTTTGAGGTACTTGTGTGGCACTGTGGGATATGGCTTGAGATATACTTCTTGTGAAGAACTGAAGTTACAAGGCTATTCTGATTCTAATTGGGCCGGGTGTGTGACTAATAGGAAGAGCACCTCTGGATGTTGTTTCAGCTTGGGTTCTGCTATGATTTCTTGGTGTAACAGGAAACAAACATCTGTGGCTTTAAGCACTACAGAGGCTGAATATATTGCAGCATGTGTAGCAGCTTGTGAAGCAATATGGCTTTGAAAGCTCCTTGTAGGGTTGTTTGGTCAAGCATTGGAACCAACTATGATTCATTGTGATAATCAAAGCTATGTGAAGCTCTCGGTAAATTCTATATTTCATGATAGAACAAAGCATGTGGAGATCAAGTATCATTACATCAAAGACATGGTGCTGAGGAAAGCAATTCAACTCAAGTACATTTGCACTGATGATCAGACGGCTGATATCCTTACCAAGCCTCTATCCAGAGTGAAGTTTGCACATTTCTGAGACAAACTTGGGGTGGTAGAGAATGTTGCCCTTGCCGAGAGGGAGACTTAGCATCAGTGAGCTTTGCTATAATGCATATTTCTTTGAGACGGAGAAATATGAGGTGAAAGCCCTCGTACATCTCTGAGACTGAGATGTGTTTCTTTCCACACATGGGAGTAGCCATTGTGGATGTCATGTTGAGAGACTCCATGACGACATCACGTTGAGAGACTTTGTGATGAACCCTTGTACATCTTTGAGACTGAGATGAGTTTCTTTCCACATATGGGAGTAGCCATTGTGGACGTCATGTTGAGAGACTCCATGATGACATCACATTGAGAGACTCTGTGATGAACCTTTGTACATCTCTGAGACTGAGATGTGTTTTCCACAAATGGGTGTAGCCATTGTGGACATCATGTTGAGAGACTCCATGATGAATTCTTGGACATCTCTGAGACTAAGATGTGGTTTTCCACAAATAGGTGTAGCCATTGTGGGCGTCATGTTGAGAGACTCCATGACGAGGATATCTGGAAAAATACCTCCCTAGCTAAGAGTGAGTGTTAATGTTGTAGCTACGGGAGATATTTTTCTCCTAAATAAAATTAAAATAAATGATCTTCAAGGCAGGTGGGCCTTTGATTTACAAATAATATTTATATTTTCTAGGGCCGACCTAGAGAAGAGGTCGCCTAGCATTGTATATAAGGGAGGTGAAGTCCTCTCATTTCAACATCAACTCATTCACTCTTCAAGTTCACACTTCAGCAGCAGTTCGCCATTTTTAGCAGCAGATCCGATTTCAAGAAGAAGTATCTTCATTTGTATTTTGCATCAAGAAGAATTGTCTCTATACATTGTATTAAATTTGGCCTTGTGTAGGGCCTGATTTGTAAGCAGATTTCTGCCCTTATTCTTCTAATATATAAGAAATCATTTTGCTGGGTTTTTCTCCCTCGAGTAGGAGGGTTTTCCCAGGGTAAATCGCTGTGTTCTTTAATCTGTGTGTTGTATTTCTGCTTATTTGCATTTCTGGTCTAAATCTAACACAAGCTACCATCCATAGATAGATGGCCAGAAAAAAATAGTTAACAAATGGGTAGAAGGATATTTAAGGAATTATGTTTCAAGACGGAAAAAGACGTGGGACAAATACCTCTACTAGGGGGAGTAGTGCTACAATACAATTCACCAAATGTCTCCTTCCAAGGCCTTGTATAAATATGATACCCCAATTTATGTTGATATGGTCATTTCAAATAGCAAGGTGGTAGGGGCCAAAGATTTGATTCAAACAACTAACAAGCAAACACGTGTTGAAGATCCTTCAGGTGCACTTACAACAAGCTCAAAATCAATACAATTAATATGCCAATCAGCAAAGAACCAAGAGAACTTTTGAAGTAGGGGACATGGTTTTCCTAATATTGCAGCCCTACAAGCAGTCATATGTCTGCATAAGTGACACAAAAAAAGCTCAAACAACGTTTTCATGGACCATATAGGATTATACAAAGAATTAAAGCTATGGAATATTACCAAAAGGCTGAAAAATCCATGTCTTCCATGTACCATGTCTCAAGTGGGTGATTGGACAACACCTTGCACCTTCTACAACTTTATCACCTTTGGATGATGATGGAAAATTAATTCTTGGGCCCAAAGCCATTATGGACATCAAGGAATGGAAGTTAAGAAACAAAAGCACTAGAGAATACTTGGTAAAATGGAAGAATCTTCCTGAAGAAGATGCTACTTGGGAAGGTCCAGAAATCTTTAAGCATCCAAACTTGAATTGCTTAGGGATAAGCAATTTTGGGAAGGGAGGTTTGTCATGTTCGCATTAAAATATTGCAAATGTTATAGCAAAATGAAAAGAAAAAGTAAAAATGCATATATATTAAAAAAAATGGAAAAAAAAAAAGATAGCTGCCTCAAATAGGATAAGGCCAAAAGTGGTCACCTCAAGAAGATAAGGATCTAATATTTTTAGGGTTAAAAAAAAGTGAAAGGATATGTCTGCCCTAGGGTTAGCAAGCACCACCATAGGTACATTATGTGCCTAAAAAAAGTTATAGTAGGCACTGCCCCAGGGACATATGTGCCTATTTAAACAAGCGAAGGGTATTTAGCATATTTCTTATTGAGCCCTCCTTTGAGCACTTGTTCACCAGTCCTAGGACGAAAACCGAGGGAATTGCTTGAGATACAAGGATGGAAACCTTTAGGTATCTCATATGGAGACTAGGGACGAAAACCCTCAACCTTCCAGTTGGTGGTTCTAGTTCAGGAATTGCACACAGAGTTTAAAGATTTCATAATAGCCCAGTTTAGCAGTTTTAGTGTTGTCCCAATTTACAGTCAGCATCAACACTTACCTGGTCCCAGCAAACCAAATCCAGTTAGCAATTAACTTCAACACATTCATAGTTTCAATACAGCAGTTCAATTATAGTTAGTTTCAACGGTTCAGTTATAGTTAGTTTCAGCAGTTCAGTTACAATTAGTTTCAACACCTTCCAAGCAACGTTACAACAAAAAAGGACTTCTAGGACGTGAAGGGTGAGACTACAGTATTAGCACAAACAACAACATTTTCAAGCTCCAGAATCCTTGTCAAACAAAGACATCCATCATTCTACACCAGAAAGCCTGTCCTAAACTTGTAGTCCAGTTTCATATCAGCACTTCATTCTCTCGTAAGACTAGCAGCAGAATTTGGGGTTGAACTATCATACTTAATTAAGTCGTAACCTCACAGTGCTTCTAGACTTGAGGCAAACCTTCCATTTTGTTAAATGAAGTAACAATTTCATAATAAAGTGTTGTTTTGAGAATTAAGTAAGCTGTTATATTCATTTGCAATTAAATTATTCAAAAAAATATTGTTCTATATTAAGTTGACATGACATATGATGAGATCACTCTCATTGACTCAAAGTATAGTTGGTATTATGGATGTGTTGATTTCACCAAGACAAATAAATACAGTAGTTGTACTTAAATAGATGCTAATAGCGTTTTCATTGCCGCAACAAGAAGATGAAGGATAGAGGTTGCATGCAACATGACAAAGACCAGTATATGGTTGCACGGTGCACCTATGGGTCAAGTTTCAAATTCTAGACCATAAAAGGGGTGCACCCAGGCAAAAAAAATAGTTTTGCAGCTCTCATAAAAAGAATAGGGGATAATCAGACAAGCCATGGCATGCAAATAGGAAATCACATAAATCTATCATCACCATAACCAGAACACACAATATCACATCAACAAAAAGAGGAGGCACTAAGCCAAGGTCGACTGAAAACTAGGCTTCACCAAATTACACTGGCTACACCACTGAAATCCAAACAAAGCATCCACTAACAAGGCATACTTCCATTCTCCCAAGTGAAAGCTACAAAGAATAATAATTTTGAAAGAATACATCAAACTAGTTGAAATTTTGTAACATAATTGTTGCAATCACTATTTGCCAAGGATAAGATATATCAAAACAAGTTGATATGATATTATTTATAGGCTTCTCACAGCATCAGAATCCCTGGCCTGCAGGGTAATGGTTACTTTCCAATCCTCACATCTTATATCAGTATCCATTAAAATTGCAGTGTAGTTCTTACACCTACATCTCACCCATCCCAACACAAGCAAATTGGAAAACACAACAGCAAAGAATAAAATTACCAACAAGATTCTCAATAAATCCAAATGAATAAAAAGAGGAAAGACAGATCCAACCAGTAAACGTCAAAATGATAGCAGCATTTACTTTCATGTGAAAATGATCAAAGAAACGGCAAAAAGGGAAAGGTTTATTGATTCCTATGGACCTTTTCCACTTTTGCTATGATCAAAATGAATAAAAGACCAATCAAGTTTTCCTTTCATATCCTTTTCCACTCCTTTCCTTCTCCGAGGAAGGACTACCAAAATTTGTCACATGTTCATAAGAATGTGACGAACCACGCTTGTGGCCATACTCGTATATTTCATTTCTCTAAATTGTAGATGTGAATATCTGAACAAATCTGATACCCCGTCAATGGTTATGGTTGTTGCATGTACTTGGATCTCTGTTCTTTTCTTATGTTTGCAGGTTTTTGCTTAACAGATATAGTCATCAAATCTGATTCCATTGTTTTCTTTGACCTGTATGCAATTCAATTCAGAATGCCATACTTGCATTTAAAAGGATTGGCAACAACTGTATTTGTGTTCTTTTGCATTTTCCAATCATTGTTCCATCTGCCATTGATCAAACCTGGTCCAAATTAACAGCTTCTTTCACTTAATTGCCCACTTAAATTATAAGCTTGTCCTTCACAGCCCAAGCATTTTTTTACTGCCATAATGCCATTGATCTGGTGGCTCTATTGCCTTCCTGCACCTTGCTGGTTACAGGTACCAAAGCTTACCGAAGCAGTTCAAAAATCCTTTTGTACTGTCGATCAAACCTTTGATTAGTCCAAAACTTCTTTCAGTGTGTTGAAATTATCAAGCATTTTAACTCCTATCACTGACAAGGTTCTTCCAACACTGATCTGTTGTGCAACAATGATCATCAAGCTTTTTGTTTCAGACTTTAGTAAAACTTACTTTGACACTATGTCTTTGTGATTAGCTTTCAAGAATTAAATTATGGCCTATTCTTTTTTTAATAATCCATGTAACTATTTGTTTTGCTGCTGGTTTTTGTCATGCCGCTCGATGGACACCTTCACAAGTCCTTAAAACTTTTTTTTCTTACTTGTGGTCTATTGCATGTGGCTTAAAACCTTAAACTATTAACATAGATCCTCTATTTTATTCTCAGCTAGTTCTTCATAGGTGGGTTCCACGCATGGACTCTTATTTTGTTTGAACTTTGAACTGACTCGCAAGATAGATTTGATGTAGCCTTTTGTTTTGATATGTATTGGTGAACTTTTTACCTCAATATAATAAAAAAACAATCCATGTCATTATAGCGACCCACCTGCCATGCTAAGTCACTAATGGCACAACACCATCATGCCGCCTAATCCATGATGCCATGTGATCGTTCCAATTCAACCATCAACCTAGTTTGACTAAAACTTCCTATTCTCTAAATTCTACCATGTTTAACATCAATGGAAGGACTTTCTGCAAGGAATTCAATTTTGATGTCATCTTGTGTTTGGAAACTTTCATCCTAACATTTTATTATTCTGAGCATTACAATAAGCATGGTTTAGTTATTTTTTTAACTTAATATTAATGTGTAGATTTTTTCCACATGCATCACATGAAATTGTAATAATGTAACGAGTTCATATTAAGTGTGTGGATTTATCCCACGTTGGTTGTCCCTTATAAGCCACTCTTTGTGAGGACTTTCTATTGATGATGCAATGAACAGAAGATCATCTTGGAATCATATTTTGTAATAGAGTTTTTCTCTTGAGAAGATTGCCCTCTCAAAGATGCCTGCAATACTTGTTCCAGATTCATTAGTATAATCATATTTGCAGTTATTTCCAAGCATTGCATTCTTTTTTGCATGTTATTGGTTTTGTTTGATAATATTTGCAGGTAAAATCCTAACACTTAATACTTTGGAGCTGCCTCACTGCTGGCTTGATCATTCACACCACATGCAAATGTACAAAAACATTCAATTAATATGGTATGGATCTTAAAGTCAGCACACAAACCAAAAGGGATCACAGTCCCACAAATTTGACAAAATGAAATAAAAGCACAATACCCAAAATACTTTCAAAATTTTCAAATAAGTATAAACTTTATGCATTACATTTCGTGACAAAATCCATATATCTATAAATTCAAATCATCATATATATTCATGATATAATGTGAACTACATCATACATATATTCAACTCAATTAAAAATCGATAGTCCAAATCAATGTATTAGGACACAATAAAATTTAAAGAAAATAAGATTAGGGGACACATCAATCAAGTGCATGAAGAAGGTTAGGTAAGTTGGGGCATAACAAAGTTGAATCAACCTACAAGGGATCATAAATTTCCTTTCAATCCCTTTAGTTTCTGCTGTAATCTGCTGACAACTGGAACACACAAGTCTTCGGAGCATCTTCCACGAAGCAGAGGGATCTCTCAGTACTTGGATAAAAGATCACCACAGCCCTGCACACAAGTCAATATTTGACAAATCTTAAAATCCAGTTGCATCAGTCAATGTGTCCTTTCGCCATAGAACAGTCCCAACAACAAATTGTTGATGAGTGATGGGGCTCATATCACTGCTTGGTTTTATTCCTTTTATAACACCTTGCTGGAGGCTCTCGATTCTCAGGAAGATTTGAATAATCCTTTTGGTTCTGAACTTATTAACACTGAAAATTCAGAGATGAACAACAATTTGAAACTCGGTCTCCGGTCATCATTGAAACCAAATCATTCCAAAACATAGATATCGAGAAATCTCCAGTTGACCCCATTATATGTTTTCTGTATGTCTAACATCATGATCATACTTCCTTCTTTTCAGAATGACATCAAGTAGAGGTTCTCATGAATTGTGACAATGTTCTTTAGGGTATCAGCAATAATGCTACATAGGGAAATCGGCCTTATGCATCATAGTAGCCTACTTCATGTTTCTTATGAATTAGCCCCAATAGGGTGTTTTTTAGTTCCCCCAAGACCACCTTGCAATGGTTGGATCCTTTTAATTCTTCCAGGACATCTTCATTCACAATGTCCCAATATTCCTCATAAAAGCCTCTGCTCAGAATCCATTTCTTATGAATTAGCCCCAATAGGGAGCTTTTTAGTTCCCTTAAGACCACCTTGCAATGATTAGATATTTTTAATGCTGCCAGGACATCTCCGTTCATAATGATCCAATATTCCTCATAAAATCCTTCTCACAATCCAAGTCCAAGGGACTTTATCCTTTTGAAAGAACAGACTGCATTTTCAATTTTTGCATTTGAATCTTCTATAGCAACATATGAGTTTCTTCAGAAATCAAATGCGGGATGGAAGTGAGTAGATCCATCTGAGCTTCTGTTCTGTTCACTTCTTTCTTGGTTAGAATATTTTTGAAGTAGTTGATTGATTCTTCTTTGATTTTCTTTTAATCTTTCATGGCGGATCCATCTAATAATTTTATTTTGGAGATCTTATTTATGCTTCTTCTCATATTTGTTGAAGTATGAAAAAAAATAGTGCTCATGTCTGCTTGCTTCAGCCATGCTTGCTCTGGACTTCTAACTCCAATGAATCTCTGCTCTAAGCAGTATTTCTTCTAGAGTGATTTAGCTCTGTTTTCTTCCTCTTATGGTTTCTTCATCCACCCCTTGGTCTGCTATGTTCCGCTCAATTTTCTGCATTCCTTGGGGGAGCTGCTACTTTTCTTGCAATTAAGTTCCTAAAGTTAGTCCGATAACCCAGTTCCACTCAATGAACTTTTTCTTGATCAGTCTCAGCTTTTTGCAAGCACATACATGTTGAGCCTTGGATCTTTCAAAACCCAGTTTGAGCTCCCCCTTGGGGCCTATTGATGTGATTTTTTGTGACCGCACCAATCAGCAAAACAAAGTATCCAAAGGCTACTCCATTCTCTCTTGATCAAAGTATTCCGTACGCTAAGATTGCAAGAGAGATCGTACGTTCAACTCCAAGGTTCCTACAATGCAATGGAATACACTCAGTTGGTTCGTTGTGATTTGCTATTTTCACGAGGGGACTTACACAATTGTTCACAAGTACTTGGCAGCTGACAGCAGGTTAATGATAGAAGGGGATTTTCGTGTGTGATGCGAATGATTTGGCGATGAGGTACGTGTTTCCTATACTAACCAGAAATGTGCGGAATTTAAATAAGTGCAGGCTTTAGAAGATCTAAGTTCTATCTAAGAGCGGAACGTGGGATCAACTTCAGCAGGCTTCAACCGGACTTCGCTTCGCCTCGCATTGGACAGTCTCTACAAAGTCGGTGCAATCTTCAAGGGGGTAGCAAGAAGTGTTCAAGTCACAATTCAGCATAAAGGCACCATCAGGACGACGCATGCCGAGACATGAATCATAACCGAAGTTAAGCTTATAAAGTGTTCCAGTCGACCACACAAGGCAAACTTGCCGTCAGCAAGCTGCTAGTGGTATGGATTAAACGAAGCTGCCTTGATCAAACACCACAATCCACAACTAACTACTACTTGCATGAAAATGAAAATTACTCTAATTTAAGCTACTTGAAGTAGAAGGGCAAATAAATCTTGCTAGCTGCTCATAACAAAAGACGAAATCATCATCAATGAAACTTTTTATTATGATAGTATTCACAACAACTTCTTACAAAGTTCTCAAGGGAAAACTTTCTTCTCCTTCAAACTATGCTATGCTAACAAACTATGCTAAGCTATCTCAACTATTCTATCAATCTCTCTACTCTATTCTCTGATCTAATCTCTAATAATGTACAAATGAGGGGGCATGCCCCTTTTATAGATGGCCCAGTCCAATGGACGGCTCAAATTACAATCAAATGGAGGGCTCAGATCAAGCCACATCAGCCCTAACCCTAAAAACCGCCAGAATGAGGAGTGGTACAATAAATGAGCCAGAAGATTCCCACTCACTCCCAAAATAGTGAAGGCAATCAATTCCCACTATCAATCATCTAGAAGGTCATCATCCAGAAAGGCATTTCCATTCTCCTTCTCCTTCACTGCAAAATCAATGAATCTAGCCAGCACAGCTTCAACCTCCTGAACTGAGATAGGCAGAATATGATCAAGCTGAAATTCCAACACTGTAACTGCTTGCCCATGTCAAGTACAAGACTTTCTCCAGGCAACTAAAGCATCCTGAGTGTTCTGGATAATGCTGGAGAAAGTTGAGGTGTTCTCAAAGTCATTTTGGACAAAAGTCTTCACCTCTGAAAAGAAAGGCGGCAGTCTACTCCTCAAACCATCAGCAGTCACCTCCTCAAAAGTCAGCCTCCTAGCAAAGATAGCCTCCAATGTGTTCAGGACTCCATCAAGAATGTTCGTCATGGCCTTTCTAACCCTAGCCGAATCTGCCTGTGCTGCATAAAGAATCCTCGGCCTATGACAACTGAGGAATACCAGCTAGTGAAATCATATCTATCACCCTCCTGTATCACACCTCCCTCAACCAAAGTCTGTAAGGGAGTATGCATCAAAGCCTCTACACGAAGGACAACCATGGTCTGATAGATATGAGCATCGCCCCAAGCCTGATCAACCGCATCCATCTGTGCCATAATGTTGGAAGCCTGCTAATAAGCATGAGCAAGATCCTCCATAAACTTTTTTGTCTCAGCACGAACGCTAGCAACCCACTTATCTGCCTCTTGTGCCATCTTTCTCAAATCTTCCAAGCCGCTAACTGATTCTCTAGGAAACTCAGCTGGAAGCTCAATTACCGGATTCTCTTGCCCACAAGGACGAGACAAATGTTGTATGTAACCTATCAATGTCTTGTGCTCCTTCTTCAATTTCTTGTATTTGCCTTCAGTCCGGAGCAATCTGTCCTTGAGTGCCTAGTAGGAGCTATCACATTCCTCAATTATTTGTGCTCCTATGGGGCGACCTAACTCCATGGTGGTGATCACATAATTTTCTAGAACAGCCTCATCTCGATCACACTCAACCCTTGGCACAGCCACGTGAAGGGTGCGAGAGCCATCCTCATCTGTCGAAATCTTTGAAAACTTCCTAGCTCTCTTCTTTGTCGGAGGCACACTGATCCTACTCAGGAATTCCTCCATCTCAACTGCTGGATCAGTTTCCTCAACGGGGCTCCTCCTCATCCTGTCTCTAAGCCAATCTAGTACCACCTGCTGCAAGTCGGAAATAACAAATGGCTGCTCATTCCTTGCTTCTTCACGAACCTCTTCTCCAACTTCATCCTAACGAGGCTCATCGACTTCTACGGGCTGAGTATCTCCTGAACCTTGGGTTTCCTGTCCTGTAACCACGTCATCCTCTAATGCTGCCTCAATCTCACGCTGGAAGTGTGTATTTGTGGCCGTTTCTTCATCCTCCTACTAGTTATCTCTGATAGGCGCGTTGATACTTTGGCCAACAGACTCCCTTCGAGATGGTTGATTTGCCTCCTGTAATTCCTATTCCTTATTCAACATATTCCTCTGATCAGCAAATAATGAAACCTCTTGTATACTTGGAGAACGTGTCTCCAATGGCGTAGGTGATGCCACCTCAATTCTCGGAGGCTTTGGCTGGATTGGTTCCTTCCTTCATGACTCTGGAACTCGAGCAACCTGCTTCTTCTTTGTAGCAGTTGGCGTCCTATGATCTCCCATCAAATTGTAAGTAAGAGGAATTGTCCTGCTCTTAAGCCTATTCACATGCCTCTCAACCCATCCTCTGGTGAATGTCAGGACTGGTATGCAAAGTGTATCCAAATCCGCAATCTCTAGCTCTGACCAATCTGGAAGTGGGAGTGGGGTATCCCTCACTGTCTCACAATCTAGATGAAGAACATTCATATCCTCATCTACCTGGTTCGACACTGGAACAATTTCGCACTCCCTAATCATGCTCAAAGGTAATCTTGAAAACACTCTTTTTCTTACCTCAGCTTCATCCAACGCACTAGCCCAGAAATCTTCAATATTTGCCTTATGCCTGAACTCCTCTGACAATATCCATCTGATATTCCTATGAGGATCATAATACTGCCTGCTAGTGTGGTAAGAAAGATGGAAAAACTGAAGTTCATTTTCAGCTTCCTTGGCTGCCTGCAGGGAAGGACACACTTCATCTGAATTTCCCATGATGATTGGGAAGTCAAGTCCTCCCTTCTTCTTTTTCTTCTGAATCTTATCATAGGCAATGAGTTGCCTAAATATTTCTAACATCAAGATCCTGTTTGTAGGGTATTTTGGCAACCTATATGGATATGAAGAGAACCCTTGCAGCCTAATGTAAGTAAATTTCGGAAATTAGACAAACCAACACCCGTACCTTTCTATCAACTCCTGAGCCTCCTTGGAGATCCTGTGATGAGTTCTTTGTTGAAGTGATCTCGTTATGTGCATGGTGAAGGCGTCATTGACTCTTGTAATGAGATGTGCTCGTCAAGTGCAGCTGCGGACAAGCATCATGAATCTTGAACTACTAAGAGCCACACCCAATAGGCTCCTTGTATGATATTCCTCTGTATTTCGTCATACGAGCCAACATGTAGATAATGTATGAGCCCATATAGAATGTTTTCGTTCTCCTCAAACTTTGGAGCTGCTCATGCAAATTATCACTGATCATTACTGCCCAATTAATAAACTCCTTACCTTCCAGCACAAGGTTGATGTAGTAAAACATCCAAGGCTCAAAGATGAACGCCTGGGGACATCCTCCGACTCTACTGAGCATCATAATCAAATCACAATATTCCTACTTCAGATCATCTGAGATTATCTGCTTCGGCAACTTCGTGCGAGTTGGCTTGGGCTTGTTCATCCAACGAGAGTTTATCATATCAGCACATCTGTCAAATGTAGAAGCATACATACGCTCAACACATTCTCTCGTTTTGTAAATCATCTTCTCATGTGAGAGAATTCCAAATGCTTCGCCAATAGCTGCAGGTGTGAGGTTGGCGAACAACTTGCCATCCGGTGAAGTGATAATCCTTCAGTCTGGATTGTAACAGTTAGCACACTCCATGATCAACTCCGGACACTAAATTGCTGGTGGAAAACCAACAACTGCATAAAGTCTACTTCTGACAATATTGTGAGAAGTGATTGATGGACGATGGCCTCCAATTCCCATCATTCGGCTTTTGAAAGCTTCCATATTGAAAGAGCTCAAGTTCATATCAGCGAATTTCCCCAACTTTGAAGAAAACTTCGACTCCGGCAGGAAAGACTTGCTTAGCTTCTTGTCTGGACGCATTTGCCTTGCTGGATTCAGCATTATTTTCTTTGCCAGTCGCTCTTACTTCAGCCATTCTGCAAAACCAAAAGATAGTCATTAGAAATTTAACTTAGAAAATAAAATCACATTGGGGCTGCCAACAAATTTTCAAAAACGAGATGTTGCAGCACTAAATTTCACTTCAAACCTCAACACCTCTTGCAGCAACTTCAAACTCTCAACACTTAGAAAATTTACTTGCAGCAATACAACTTCAGCACTTAGAAGAAAAATTTTGACCCAAGCTTGCTTCAGCACTTCTCAGCCTCAAATTTATTTCAACACCTAGAGCCTAAGTTCGAATTTCTCTAAACACCTGGATTTTCCTCACACTGCAATCTTATTTCACTTCAGAGCTCAAATCGAACTTGCTAGCTGATGAAGAAAAATGAACAAAACTCACAGCTCATATAGCCAAGTCGATTTCTAGAAGAAGCTAATTTTAGCCATTTCATTCAAATTTCGATTTTCCCTCCTCTAGTAGCTGCACACTTGGCGTTTGGCATCTAGAATATTTTGACCTTCTAGAATTTCAAAAAGATTCATCTCCACTGGCATAGGCGTACTTCACTTTATTATTTCAAAATCATTTTTCGAAAATATTAAATTCAACTGCTCCCCCTTTAGAAATTCATTTTACCAGCTGAGGCATTGATACTTTTATTTTATCCATCTCTAGCTTGAGAAGATTATTCTCATGAAGAATTTGATCAAAATCATCTAGGCAATCAGTTTCAAATTCACCAGTCAAGGCATTTTATTTCTAACCACACCTTTTATTCCTGGCCTTAGAAAATTTTAAATTTTCCTTAGGAAATTTTATTATTCAGGCGCCCATCAAAATCTTCATCCTAAAATCCTTGGCGAGGTGTGGAAAATTTTGAAATCAACTCCTTGTCGAAGATATCCAGTACCCAGAAGAAAATTCCCCTCAGAAAACATCAAATTTATGGGTCTATAGACAAAGGGGTACTTTTAATTTTTTGCGAATTAGACCTTAGAAAAATATTTTGCCATCAAATTTCATCTTCATCTCTGGGCGTATTTTTCTAGCTTTGCCTTGGACAATTTTCTTCAACTTCATGAAGCTGGCGTATTCTGACTCCTTGCCAATTTATCCATGCCTTAGCAAATTTCATCATCCTCTTTCAAGCTTAGGCGTATTTCTCTAGGGGTGGAGAAATTTAAATATTTAGAAAATTTTCATCATCTCCATGAGCATGGGCACATTTGAGGGTGTGAGGAGGAATTCCTAACACTTAGAACATTTTTATAAAGAGCCAACACCTTTGGGCGTATTTGACATGTTGAGGAGGAATTAACAACGCCACTCAACACATTTTCAATGTCCACCTTGAATATGGGCGCATTTGGGACCCTCTGCAGGAATTAGCAATGCCTTAGCAAATTTTTAAATATCCTCCAAGGCAAGGTGACTTGGGTGCATATGAGGGTAGGAGGAGGAATTTCAACAATACTTAGAATATTTTAAAAGCCACCACCTTCAACATCCTTGGGCACATATGAGGTATCAAGGAGGAATTCAACAACACTTTACATATTTCCTAGAGCTACCTCCAACTTGGGCGCATTTGACATGTCAAGGTGGAACTTCCAATGCCTTAGCTACTTTTTTCTTCACACCTCTTGGAGATGGGCGCATTTGAGTGTGGAGGTGGAATTTAACAACACTTAGAAACTTTCTTCACCTTGACTTGATGAGGGCGCATTTAGGGGGTCCTGCAGGAACTCAACATGACTTAGAAACTTTTTTCATGTCCTCCATGGCTAGATGACTTGGGCGCATTTTGTAATGTCCCCATTTTTAGCACTGCACTTCTCAGTGATTGATGGCCTATCCCCGAGGTGTTGTCGACTAGTCAGAGTTAGAATTAGGGTTTCCGACTGTTTGGTGGGTTCTCTTGAAGATTTAGGGTTCTGCTTGTTGGAGTTTGGGTGTTTGGATTCTGGATTCCTTCTGGGTTTTCAGAGAGCTTCGCAGAGATATGACTTGCAACCGCGTCGGGCAACCTTTTCGGACTTACTATTTTTAGTAAGTTATGACGGCTACATCCTGGAGTTTGGGATTTTGGATTGCGGATTCTTTCTAGGTTTTCAGAGAGCTTCGCAATGGTGGCGCATGCATTGCATTCTGAGCAACTTCTTGAATTTACTATTTTTAGTAAATTCTATATTTAGCAGTGGTCCAGTCAGCACCGGCTCAGTCAACCTTCCTTCACTTGCAGTTCATTGGGTGATCATGATTTTTGGCTTAAGAGGTTCATTTTGGAGAAATAAGTTATTTAAAGTCAATAATGTTTTATTTTATAAAATAACCCCTTGTCCTAGTAATATGACTTTAAGTTGTTCTGAAAAGGGGGACCTCATGGGTGGATGCATCATCAGGGAAAATTTTAATTATTCTAAAGTCAAAATTACTCTTGGAGGTGGGACGCCAACTTTGGAGAGCTTATTATTTTATTTAAAAATGATTTATATCTCTCTTGAAATGGGACGCCACCTTAAGCTTGATCAATGGTCAAAATCAAACCCTAAAAGCATCTTGAAATTAGGGCGCACCTTCTGGAAGCTTCTGGAGGGTCTTCTCAAAAGTTATAAAAGGAAGCCTTGGGTCTTCATTTTGGTATCTTATGTCTTGAGTAAAGTTATGCTACCAGAATGGTATTTGGATTGCTTCGAGGAATGAATGCCTCCTAGCCTTGGCTCGACTTCTTGCTTGAAAGACAGCAACTAGTGGAGAGTTAGATTGTAGTTGAGTGAGATTTGTAGTGAGATTTTGCATTGTAGAAGTTGTTTTGCATTTGTAGTTCAGTTTCTTGCATTTTAATCAAAATCTGGAGTTGCTGATTTTGTATTGCAGATTGAAGTTTATACTCATAAGTCTTTGGGCGAATTTATTTTGGTTCTGGGTAGTTTACCCATGCATTTGCTAGCCTTGGGCGCCCCTCTATGCCAAGTTGCAGATTCTTTAGAGGTGTCTTGGATTTTATCTTGTTGGTAGAACATTTCTTGAGGCTATACCATTCTATTTTGCCTGGCAAGTGTTTAGAAAAAAAAATACTTCAATTTGTTAGCTGTTTCTTTCTTTAGTCTTCATTGTCATCATCCTAGCTTTCGTTTGCATCAAGTCTCATGTCATTCTGGCAAGTATTGAGTGAGTTGTGAGCATTTTAGTGGATTCTAGGGTTGCTAGTTATACATATTAAGTTGTTGCTCTGTCATATCAGCTTGCGTAAAGTCTATCTTTTGAGTTGGGTTTGGGTTGAAAGTCTTTGTGATCATTGAGGAAACATTATACTATATTGCAGCATGGTTAGACTTTCTTATTCTATGTATTTGGCAGGCGAATCTCTAATTATTGTAAGCTAAACAGTAGTACTGTCAGCATTTCCCTAATCTCGCTTATCATGTTTTGTAATGACTACTTTACATTCTGAAGTTGCATTGTATTTCTTTAAATCTCCGCCATATGGTCGCCTCATTTCCGTACTGGATTGGGTAGCACATACTTGGTGTTGAGTTTGCTTTTAGCACTTGTAGTGGTAGAGATCCTCTGACCATATGTTCGTCCATCTTAGACACATTTTTGGTTAGAGTTACCTTTCAGCACACATTGAGATCCTCTGACCATATGTTCGTCCATCTTGGGCACATTCTTGGTTAGAGTTACCTTCAGTTGCAGTTTGAATTAATGTACTGATGATCCTCTAGCCATATGACAGCCTCTCTCTTGTTGAGATTGAGTGCGCATTCTTGGCAACAAGTTAATTGTAACTGCTGGTTTGATTGAACTAACCCTAACGGGTGCTTTCTGCATTGTTGTGTACTTGGCAAAATTTGAAAAAATTGGTTCGGGATATTTCAGTGGTATCAGAGCCATGCATCCTGCCATCCTGTGACCATCAAGGTTCAGTTGACAGTTGAATGACAGAGAAATCAGTTTCTACACCTGAGGTCAAAACAGAGTTCAATTTAGCTTTCAAAAGTTTCAAAGATGTTGCGTTTTCTAAGGTCTAGGGATCGTGAGAAGTCAGATTCAACTATGGTATCTGAGGAAGGAAAGGTTAGTGATGCCGTAAGGGATTTCATCGAATATGCTAAATAGTATAAAAGACAATGTGAACATGAGGCTGCCAAACTCCGTGAGCAATATCAAAACATGCCAGATGATTATAAGTACAATGTTTCATTTGATGCCCATTTGAATTGTGTGGCGTTTCTGAAGCCCGAAAAGTCGGAGATGGTGGACCACATTAGGAAAATGTTAAAAAAGGAAGCAGAACAAGCTTTGGTTGAAGAATCAAAGAAGGAAGAAGATGAAGAGCCTATTTGTGAATTGCAGCCCAAAAATATGCAAGTTGAAGAGAAAAATCAGTCATCTAGCAGTGAAGATGGCACAAGAAAGGTGCACATATCACATCAAAATGAACGTGAGCTCGATAAGGATACCTTGGCAAGTGAAGAGTTAAGGGTAGAGTCCCATAATACTTCCCTTGACTTGCATGTAATAGGAAGTAATGAAGATCAGCTTGGTAGGACTATTGTTTGCAATGAGTTCATTGAAGAAAAGTAAGGACATATTAGTGATATTGGAGGCGAATCCCATGAGTTCATGCATACTCATTTTGAAGATTTGATGAAGAAGGATTCTCTTCTTGTTGCTGACCCAACTTCCCAAGAAGTTCCACATGAAGAAATTGGCGACATACTTTTCCATGAAGGTCCCGAAGAAGATAGGGATGGTGAAGTTTTCAAAACAGCAAGTATAGAAGGTTCTTCACTCCATTTCCGTGGTGGCGTTATTGGACTTGGGTTTGACCAACAAACCGAACCATGGGAAAGAACTATTTTTGATGATATCAGCCTAAGTGATTTGGGACTTGACTTATTCAAAGAGTCATCACTACAAAGGGAGCATGATAAGTTTTTTACGGTTGATCATCCTAATCAACCCACTAGCATTTGGGATCCGGGTGTGTTGGCACCAAGAAATGAAAGAAAACCGTTGTGGGATGAATTTCCCTTTGACCCTGATGAAGACCAAAGTTTCGTTGGCATTGCAAGCTATGAGGAGGGCACAGAAGGGAAAGTTGTCTTTGATAAAGTAGCTCGCTCTGAAAGGTTCCATGGTGATCCCTTCGAGTTGGTTGCAGCCACCAAGGAGGATGTTTCTTCTAAAACTTTCAGAACGGCATTCGATGATTCTTCGTTCGAGTTAGGGGCTACCATAGCCTTTGATCAACATGACGGTGAGGTGGATGAAGAGCTAGAAAACCAAGTGGCTCTTGAAGATGTAGAGTTTGAAGGTGTTACTAAACACAAATATGATTTTCCAATGCATGAAGCTGATTTCAAACTTAGGGACGAAGAATTTGTGAAGTATGATGCTTTTTATGACAATGAACATTATCCACTAGTCAATGGTGAAGTACAAGAATGTTGGAGCAGCAAGGAGGGCATTAAAGACAAGGGACAAGATTCTGATTTCCAGTTGCAGCCCATCAGCAGTTCACCATCTTCGCATTCTTATGAGTGGGAAGGTCAATTCAAGGTGTTCATTGACAAGGAAGTGCAAACTCTATCCCTGTTTGACCGCACACATAGCTTGGTTGAAGAGCTTTACTGGAAGGCTCAGCTTGAAGAGAGACGTAGAGGAGTGACCGATGAAGTTACTCTTCCTAATTTGCAACTTATCAGAGATTCCTTGGAGACATTGAAGTCTGAGTACGTGCACTCTATTGGAGAACGGGATCATGCCTTTGAAGTTGCAAAGAAGGCCATTTGTGCTTTTCATGAAAAGGAGAGTACGATTGATGAGCTCACTCTGGAGCTTAAATCAATAAAGGACAAGTTGAAAGAAACTCAGTTGGATCTAACAGAGGTTGAAGACCAGTTTGCATATTTCAAACTTTTCAAGGAGCAAGAGGATGCACAAAGAGCTAAAGAAATCAATCAAGTGATTGGAGATCTTGACTGTCTTCAAGAGGAGTTTGATCTTGAAAGCATTTCAAGAAAATCAGAAGTTGCATGTGCACATCTGGATCAGCAAGATGAAAAGAATGACTTCCAAGTTTTTGACAATCCCTTCTTTGAAGTGGGTGTTGAGGAAACTTATGATAATCCTCTTTTTGTGATGGGTGATGGAAGATGAACCAGAACATGGTGTTTACACTCTTGTCAATCCATTCCTTGGGTTGAGTGATGTTAGTCTATTTTGGGAGTTGAATTTGAAGTCATCTTATGTTTCATGCTCCAGTGTTGTTGAAGCTTTCATGGATTGGTTTCAGAGGTTAATCAAAGGGAATGCCTATTTTAGGAGTATGCACTTGGTTTTGACTAGCACTTGGGGTTGTGTTGAATTCTATTTTCAATGTGTTGAAAATCACTTTCGATTGGGTATCCATGCTTGGGATTCTCAACTTGGGTTGATGGAGTTTATGGCTTGTGGAAAGAGGAATTTTTGGTGGGTTAGTGATCAAATTTTCAGACCTTTGGGTGTTGTCCTTCTCTTCACCAACCACTTGATGGTCCCATTTGTTCATCAACAAATGGATTGGAGAGAAATTTTGAGTATGGGTTGGAAAGATGAACAGTTGGTTGCTCTTGGCGTTGATCCTTGGACAAGACAAGGGCAGATTTTGGGACATGAGCTTGCTGGTTGGAGGCAGACCAGCCTCTTTACTTGTGGAGTTACTCTCGTTTTGAAAAGATTGTCCTTCACTACTTGCCAACGTGGTGGTAGTTTTCAGTTGGAGATTGCTCTAGTATGTTTTCCTGCCATTTTTGAGGGATTAACTTGCAACTCTATGCTCATCTCATACATTCACACTTGTGAATTTCTTTGGTGCTGCTGTTTTTTCTTGTGTGAAGTACTAAAATCAGATTGCTCTTAGCTGACTTTAGCCTTGAACAGCAGAGACTATTTGTTCCTTCACACCAATTCTATTATCGGGGTTCATCTTATGGAGGCTTATGATGTTAACTTTGATAGTTCTCTCTCATTGTTGGTTCAGGACAGCGAAACACCACTTGTTTTGATTCATCATTCTGAGATTCATGAGGTTGGAACTATGAGAGTTTTCTGTAGTCTTCATGGTGGTATCAGTATAATTCAGTTGAGGCATAGTAGCTCCCTGTGGAGACATGAGTATGAATTTGTTGAGCTCTTGCAAAGGATTGCTTTCCTCCTTGCAAGAAGATTGAAAGATGTCACATTTGCAGTCATGACTTCGTTTATTACCATGTGGAGGTATGCTGAGGAGATTGATTTTGAGTTGAGTATCCTATCTTTCTTCTTGCCTAGAATTATGATTGACAGTGGTGTGGTTGATATTGTTGATTCGGGGCATCGTGGACATGAGATGTTGCATGATATTGATCTCAGTCCTTTAAGATCTTTCAGTTTGGGTAACATGGATGGTAACACTTTGGAGTTACAAGGAAGGGTAGTGCAACATTGGCATGATGTTTTCATTGATGTGATCAGAGTAGTGCAGCATCGGCATGGTGGGTCCTTCCTAAGACGGATTTGGGAACCTGGGATCATACTTGTTTGGGTATGGATCAGTCTTAATTTTTTTGGAGTTGTGGTGGTATTGCTTGAGGACAAGCAATTTTGGGAAGGGCGGACTGTAATGTCCCCATTTTTAGCACTGCACTTCTCAGTGATTGATGGCCTATCCCCAGGGTGCTGTCAACTAGTCAGAGTCAGAATTAGGGTTTTCGACTGTTTGGTGGGTTCTCTTGAAGATTCAAGGTTCTGCTTGTTGGAGTTTGGGTGTTTGGATTCTGGATTCCTTCTGGGTTTTCAGAGAGCTTCGCAGAGGTATGACTTGCAACCGCGTCGGGCAACCTTTCCGGACTTACTATTTTTAGTAAGTTATGACGGCTACATCCAGGAGTTTGGGATTTTGGATTGCGGATTCTTTCTGGGTTTTCAGAGAGCTTCGCAATGGTGGCGCATGCATTGCATTCTGAGTAAATTCTATATTTAGCAATGGTCCAGTCAGCACCAGCTCAGTCAACCTTCCTTCACTTGCAGTTCATTGGGTGATCATGATTTTTGGCTTAAGAGGTTCATTTTGGAGAAATAAGTTATTTAAAGTCAATAATGTTTTATTTTATAAAATAACCCCTTGTCCTAGTAATATGACTTTAAGTTGTTCTGAAAAGGGGGACCTCATGGGTGGATGCATCATCAGGGAAAATTTTAATTATTCTAAAGTCAAAATTACTCTTGGAGGTGGGACGCCAACTTTGGAGAGCTTATTATTTTATTTAAAAATGATTTATATCCCTCTTGAAATGGGACGCCACCTTAAGCTTGATCAATGGTCAAAATCAAACCCTAAAAGCATCTTGAAATTAGGGCGCACCTTCTGGAAGCTTTTGGAGGGTCTTCTCAAAAGTTATAAAAGGAAGCCTTGGGTCTTCATTTTGGTATCTTATGTCTTGAGTAAAGTTATGCTGCCGAAATGGTATTTGGATTGCTTCGAGGAATGAATGCCTCCTAGCCTTGGCTCGACTTCTTGCTTGAAAGACAGCAACTAGTGGAGAGTTAGATTGTAGTTGAGTGAGATTTGTAGTGAGATTTTGCATTGTAGAAATTGTTTTGCATTTGTAGTTCAGTTTCTTGCATTTTAATCAAAATCTGGAGTTGTTGATTTTGTATTGCAGATTGAAGTTTATACTCATAAGTCTTTGGGCGAATTTATTTTGGTTCTGGGTAGTTTACCCATGCATTTGCTAGCCTTGGGCGCCCCTCAATGCCAAGTTGCAGATTCTTTAGAGGTGTCTTGGATTTTATCCTGTTGGTAGAACATTTCTTGAGGCTGTACCATTTTGTTTTGCCTAGCAAGTGTTTAGAAAAAAAAATACTTCAATTTGTTAGCTGTTTCTTTCTTTAGTCTTCATTGTCATCATCCTAGCTTTCGTTTGCATCAAGTCTCATGTCATTCTGGCAAGTATTGAGTGAGTTGTGAGCATTTTAGTGGATTCTAGGGTTGTTGGTTATGCATATTAAGTTGCTGTTCTGTCATATCAGCTTGCGTAAAGTCTATCTTTTGAGTTGGGTTTGGGTTGAAAGTCTTTTTGATCATTGAGGAAACATTATACTATATTGCAACATGGTTAGACTTTCTTATTCTATGTATTTGGCAGGCGAATCTCTAATTATTGTAAGCTGAACAGTAGTACTGTCAGCATTTCCCTAATCTCGCTTATCATGTTTTGTAATGACTACTTTACATTCTGAAGTTGCATTGTATTTCTTTAAATCTCCGCCATATGGTCGCCTCATTTCCGTACTAGATTGGGTAGCACATACTTGGTGTTGAGTTTGCTTTCAGCACTTGTAGTGGTAGAGATCCTTTGACCATATGTTCGTCCATCTTGGACACATTCTTGGTTAGAGTTACCTTTCAACACGCATTGAGATCCTCTGACCATATGTTCGTCCATCTCAGGCACATTCTTGGTTAGAGTTACCTTCAGTTGCAGTTTGAATTAATGTACTGATGATCCTCTAGCCATATGACAGCCTCTCTCTTGTTGAGATTGAGTGCACATTCTTGGCAACGAGTTAATTGTAACTGCTGGTTTGATTGAACTAACCCTAACGGGTGCTTTCTGCATTGTTGTGTACTTGGCAAAATTTGAAAAAATTGGTTCGGGATATTTCACATTTCACTAGGTGTACAGGAATTTTCAACAACTTAAAAACTTTTACTCCACCCACCTTCATCTTGGGCGCATATTAGGGGTGGTGAAGGAATTTTTTGACACTTAGAATATTTCCAACATCCTTCCACAATGCTAGGTGACATGGGCGCATTTCAAGGCCTGAGGAGGAAGTTGCCAATACTTAGAAAAAATTTCCAACCTTCTCCCTCACACTGGGCGCATTTGAGGGTGTGAGGAGGAATTTCTCTTCACTCAACATTTTCCTTGTCTCCTCCAAGGTTAGGGCGCATTTCAGGGGGTGAGCAGGAACTGGCAATGCCTTAGAAAATTTTCAAGCACCTTTCCTTGAGATGAGGGCGCATTTCACTAGTCCTGCAGGAATTTTCATGCTTAGCATATTTCTTCATCCATGAGCCATCTTCATCTTGGGCGCATTTCACAGGGGGTGAAGGAATTTTCTCAGACTTAAACATTTTTTTTAGCTTGCTCGCCCTTGTTTACTATATTTAGTAAGTAAACTGGTTTTCACTCTTCTGAAGCTTGGATTGATTTGGAATTCACGCCACAGGATCCTCATGATCCAGTTGATCTGTTCACATTGCCATCTTGTGTCAACCTGCTATTTATAGCCTGTTTCTGAAGGTGATTTACTATTTCTAGTAACTGCTTGGTTTCAGGACTTCTACAACTCCGTTTAATTTGAAATCTAACTGACATGATCCTCATGGGTTGACTTGCCTGTTCACACTGGTGCCTCGCGCTAACTTGCTATTTATAGCTTGTTTCTGGAGTCCCTTACTATAAATAGTAAGTGCTCAGATTGCCTTCAAATTTCACTAGTGGAATCCTTGAAAGATATTGATCGCAGTGGGATAAACCAGTTTTTGGAGATTTTGGCATTTGACCCCTCATTTGAGGTCCCGAAGCTGGAAACCCTAATTTGACTTGCATGTTGATCAAATGATCTCTGTTTGACCCCGTTTCTGTTGCATTTTGCTTTGTTCATGACGATGAAGTGTTGGGCAGCTGCCAAAGTGATCCTGCTAAAAATATTAAGTCCCTGCAAAAGTGACCAACTCTGCTTGCATGTCACCTTGCTGCGTAGCTCTTGAAAAACCCATAAAGAATAACCTGACATGCATTGAAAAGTCTTGCATGCAAACCCTAAAAATAGCCTCTGAAGACAGCTCTTGAAAAAGGTCATGATCCTGGTTTGCATGTTACATCACTGCAAAGCTTTCGAAAAACCCACAAAGAATATCCAGACATGCGTTGAAGACTCCAACATGCAAACCCTAAAATCTGCCTCCGAAGGCAGTACTGCTGAAAGTTATCATCTCATCTTGCAAGTTATATCATCGCATAGGTCTTGGAAAACCCAGAAATATTCTCTAGACATACACTGAAAAACTTCGCATGCAAACCCTAAAATCTGCTTCTGAAGGTGATACTTGCTAAAAATAGAAAGTTGTCAAATCTGGCTCAAATTTTGCAGACATGCAGTTTGACGTGTCCTAGATGCAGTGTGACGGATGGAACTTCAAAAAGTGCCAAGAAAATGTCCCAAATTAGGTTCTTACTAAAAATAGTAAGTTGTCAGAATTCAATGATATTTTGTTGGGAACCTGCTGGAAGCTTGTTGAATGCAGTGCCAAGCTCAGATTTCAATTCACTCACTCCATTTGACTTCAAACTGGCCGGAAGAAAGCAAACCCTAATTCTCAAACTTAGCCAAAATTTCACGTTTAAGCTCAAGGATGGGCACATCCCCGGAAAGGCAGACAGCAGAAAGAGACAGAGACAGAGACAAAGAGACAAAACCAAAGCCAAAAGACGAGGAACGGAGCAAAAATTAGGGGGTCCCCATTTTAAATGGGGTGATGTGTGAAAAGGTCACAACAGGGCCCTATCCACCATCCATCTCAATTAGGCCACAACCTACCATCTGATCAAGATAAGGTATGTGCCTCCCAAATAATTATAGCTGATAGATTACAAACCCCACAAGATCATGGCAGTTAACCATAATGATCCAAGAGTGGCTTGGAGTCCAAGTGTTTTTTCAATTAGGGAAGATCAACCAGCAGATCCCACATCCAAACGTACATGTGTATTTTGTGCCTAAGTTGTGTGACTCAGTTCAGTGCATGAGGCACAGTTTTCCCAGTTATATTTGCAAGCTTTTGCTCTCTTGTCAATATCTTTGGTCTCTAGAATTTTTTAGCTCCTTAGAACTCTAATAGAAACCTAGTTGATCCAAAAACTAGTGAAGATATTCCACTACATAGGTCCTCACAACAGATCCTATTCTTTATGTATGTAACTTGAATACATAAGTTGTTCCTTATACAAAAATATGGAAAGCAATCCCTACACATGCATCACAAAGCATACGAAAAGGTAATGAAGTATGTAACTACACACAAAGAGCATAAAACAGCACTAAGAATGAGGAAACCAACAATCTGACCTAGAGAAAACCAAATCATGAAAATACTCCAAAAGGATGAGGTATTGTTCCTCTCAAGCCACTATCTCATGAAACAATGGTTTCTTGCCTAAAGCAAGCCTTACATAGACTTCTTACCTAGAACAGTAATGTCCTACACCATACAAGTCTCCAATGCTCTTACACTCCCTAAACCTCTGTTATACTCCCAAAGACTCGTAGTTCACCAACAACAGATCTTTACAACCAATTTTTTCTATGGCACTAAGGAATAATCCCCCCATTCAGTGACCTTTTTCTTGGAATTTTTAATCTAAGAAGAGTTGCAAATGAGTCAACAACAGAAAGACGGAAGTTCAAGCATCATAAAAATTAACAGAAATCTCTTGGACATGTTTTGAGCTCTGAGACCCTGCAAACCCTATATTTGTCATTTTTATGACATGATCATGCACAATTGAACCTACTCTATACACAGAGGTCTAATAGGGAAAATTTTGAACATTATTGAACTAGGAGATGTGTTCGATGGTGATCGAACCCATCAGTTCTGTGTTTTCCTCAGTCAATTTCAAACCCTCTATGCAATCAAATCCTTTAGCTACTTCTAACTCCATGTTTTTTGGCAATCAGCTTCCAAAACTCATGTCATTTCTCAGGAGTAAGCCTTCAAGGTATGTAAGGCATGAGGAGTTAGCTTCGATGAGAACATTATGCGACTAAGTTAACTCACTTGACTAACTTAACTAATCTAGTTTTGGGTCATAACTTCTCAATTAGAAGGCTTTTAGCACCCAAAACTGGAAAATCACTAGATGAGCTACAATTCCCTCCTTGGTTCTTGCATATAACTTGATTCTACATAGCCTGATCTCGTTAAACCAAGCTATAATTTTTGCCACAATGCCTCTGTTTGCTTATCAATTATTTGCAGCAGAATTAAGAACACATTTAATAGTTTCACTTTCGTTTTTTATTTTATGATTATCCAATAACATAAGGGTAGAAATATTGCTTGTAACAGTTCTAGGTGTGAGCACAATTGGATTAAATTTGAAGCCATTCACACAAAGAATTGCAATAGGTTACTCGAAAACACCTCAATGATCTTGTTTTTGTGCAGGACAAACTTCATTTCCAAGTCAAAAGGTGAAGGGAAAGGAGACATGATGTGATTGACTTGGATGAAATTGATTCATTTTTAGATTCAATTGCCTAGCAACTAAAGCCCATATTTTCCAAATAGAAGATCACCGATTTTGAAAGAGAAACAGCAAAATGAGCAGCAAAGTTAGAAGCATAAATGCAAGTGGAGGCAGAACTGCCAAGAGGGGCTTCACTGGATGATGATCATGATATGCTTGAGAATGATATTGTTCTTGAGGAGAAACCTTTACCATTCAGTTTGAGGTCATTGCCAGCAAGGAGCTTTGAAGCAGATATTTATAAACTATTTATAAGGATTTATAATCTTCGATGATGATGAGAACTGATCAATCATCATTCATCTATGACACTATGATGTGTGGTGAACTCCTTTTTTGTGTGTGTAACAAATAGAAATTCTACCTATGAATTCTCTAAATTCACTAAATTGCAATTTTATTCAAGTTTATTTTACAATTTTTTGTGTTTTTCTGATATGTCAAGTTTTTGTCAATTCTTGGGTCCAGGTAAAAAAATTGGCCTGCTGTGCTTTTGCCAAGTCCAAGTTTTTGAACTATGGTGCACATATTTCATAAGGCCCTTTCCATGTTCTGTCACTATTATTTCTCAGTCCTGCTTGATATTAGTATAAAAGATGATATAGAAGGGTTCCCTATATTCCATGGTAAAGAACCTATAGTCAAGCAGCTAATATTCAACTCTTGCAATCAGATGGAAACTAAATCATACCCTTCCCTAATTGAGCTTGTTACAGCCCAAGGAGCAATTGGTGTCTCAATGAACAGAATCAGAGCTGCTATTTTTGAGCAGTTCAGAAAGGTTGGCAGTGTGCATGCAACTAGGGAGCTATTGACCCTCCTTTGGAATTATCTCAGGGACAACACTGCTAACTAAATTCTCATAGCATCTTTAGATAGCCTAGGTAGCATCTTTGACCCAATGAAGGCAGGAAATAATTGGAATCAATCCTTGATGGCATTTTTGGCATGGTTCAAAGAGTATGGGTAATCGTGTGAGAAACCGAGGAACATACAGCATGCAGTGAGCAAATGTTGTCCCACTCTCTCTGTACATAAGTAATGGCACATTGGCAAGTTATTTGATATAAGTATGAAGGATGATATACAGAGTGTTTAGATATTGCTTGGCAAATCCACTATAGCAATAAACCTAATTTTCATCTTTTGCAATCAATGGGAACGATAGCATAACATTTCCTAGTTGAGGTTGCTGTCTAGTGGGAAATTCTCAGTGCCGGTATTGCTAAGTGGTGCAGAAAGGGTGGCACTGAGTGTGCAACTAGGGAGCTGTTGACCTTCTTCCTGAATTATCTCAAATACAACACTTTTAACTAAATCCCATAAGGTCTTTGCATGATCTAGGTCGCATCTACCAAAGTGAAGCAATAATGGGGACTCAATCCTGTGTTGTGTTTTTGGCCTGGTTAGAGGTGTACATGATTAAGCATGTGAGAGATCAACGAACATATGACATGAAGTGAGTAAATGACTACAGCCTGAGGGAGGTTGATCATAAAGGTGTGCGTACTCCCTAGACAAGGCAAAAATTTGAATTCAAAGGTGGGTAAGGTCGTACACTTCATTGAACAATATATAATGCACATGAGGGGAAAAGATCGCTTTGTGGCCATCCACAAGCAATGTCTTATACACTAAAAGTCTGAATGAGTTCATGCTTGACAGTAACCCAAAAATTACCTTTACCTTTTCTTTTTCACTTATCTTAAACTTGATTCATATAGGCAATCTTATGACTACCTTATTTGATGGATTCTTGAGGCAATGCAAGAGTGTTTCTTGCTCAAGCTCGATTGGATAAAATTAAACTATGTTTAACTGCTTAGTTTGTGTCCAACGGGTTACGATATAATACTAGCCAGAAAAACAGGTAAGCAAATACCCCTACCACAAAATGATAGCCCATAACTACGGCAGACATATGGTAAATTGCGGTGTACGAATTACCAAGTGAAAAATAATTGCAAATTTTATGAATACGTTCTAAGTTTACACCGGAAAGCATTTAACAAGGCCCGTAGTTTCCCCAACTTTTACCATGCAAAATATCAAATATTAACTTCATACTCTGTTTTCATTTTACTTTTTAGCAGCATTGCATGAGACAAGCATATTTCATGAAATGCATGTTGGCGTTTAAATGAAGTGCATAAAGTTTTGAATTCTGTAGTTTCGCTAGTCATGGTCTCCGGGTCTGTTGAATACTTTGCAATTGACCTGACCTTTAGAAAGGTCTTTCCAGGTTTCAAGCCAACAGGTATGAAAGTCGCTAAGGAATGAAAAATAAAATATAATACTCTAAATTTGAAAACTGTAAACAATCGCTTTGAATTGAACTAAACAAAAACCTAGTCACAGCACAGAACCTATAACAGTTAACCTTAAAATGAATAATGAAAATGAATTCTATTAGGAGTAACGGGAAATCCAGAGTTAATTTCGCTTTCGATAACCAAAACCAGTTCTCCGCACAAATTTTAAAACACGACCATTGTTCTAAAATTCTTAATCCTAAACCCTAGACTAAAATAACACAAAATTACCATATCATTTGGGTCCAACTTCAACATGCGTCTCCATTCTCCATCAATCCTCCTTTGATTCTTATGCTTTAAGTGATTCAGCAGAACTTAAACCAGAATGAACTTAGTAAATTGGGTGACATGTGAGCAATTATCTGTGTTTTAGTTTTAGTAGGAATAAAAAAAATTATTTTTTTTGGGATAATTTAGTTTTTAGATTTTTATCTTTTAAAAATGTAAATTCTGAAT
This sequence comes from Sequoia sempervirens, assembly GCA_007258455.2. Lineage (NCBI taxonomy): Eukaryota > Viridiplantae > Streptophyta > Pinopsida > Cupressales > Cupressaceae > Sequoia > Sequoia sempervirens. Next base: position 224,630,437 of record VDFB02256132.1, on the reverse strand, counting down.
TAGGAACAATATTTTTGGGGATAGGGGGCGAAGCTTGATTATGAGGAGATGATACATCAACAATCGTTATTTTGATATTTTTTATATTAATGTCTAGAGGCAATCTACAATGGTAGCAAAGAGTGATTGTAATGGCGTGTTCACAAAAATTCTTACACACGACAGCACAATCTATCGAGAAAAATAAAATACAAAATACAAAAACAAACACATTTTAAAACAAAACAAAAAATACAAAATATTTTAGAATAAACAAAAAAATTAATAAACATAATATAATAAGATATATATCAACGTATTTTATATAGATTATATTTAAGATATATACTAGTATCTAATAATAAACATAATATTTTTAAAATAATCGAAATTAATATATCTTGACATTTTTTTATATAGATGTATTTAAGATATCCATATTAGTTCATTTTTATCTGCATGTTATTGTCCAAGGGTTGTCTAAGGTTTTGATTAGAGTCAAGGGTTATTTAAGGTTTTATATGGAGCCATTAATGTGAAAAATTGTGGTAATTTATCTATATGTTAAAAATTGAATATTTAAAAAGTCAAAATAACTTTTTTTTACAATTTATATTTGAACCTTTTTTTTTTTGGAAACACGTATTGATGCTATTTTTTATTTTGAGAAAGTTGTATATTAATATGCTTGCAAATGGAGCTAGAAACAAAGAGCACAAGATTAGGGTGTGGTTTGACCCATCACGAGAGTTTCATAATTACTAAAACAAAAAGCAAATAGTGTATGTAAGATTTGTCTCCCTGTAAATTTGAACAATTCAATTGGTGGTCATTGATTTCTATGTCATTTCCATTTGATGTTTACAATTTTAAAGTGATAGGAACAACATCTATTTAATTGTATTAAAAAATATTTTGAAAGGTGTTTTTTGAATGTACATTTGTAAATTTTGTTTAGTTATATTAAATCCACATAAAATTTGCTTATAAATTGCATAATGATATACTAGCAATTGCACTTCATATGTAATAAGAAAATTGATAGGTACTTTCATTTCATGGAGTGTAATAAGCAACCAAACAATCTAAATGCGGATATTTTATTTCTTTTTTAATGCAATACACTATACAAAAAGACACAAAATAGGGAGTTGAAGTACATTGTTGGCATTACGATCCCCAAAATTGGTCTAAAGGACGAATGGAATTTGGTTTGGAGCACTACATGCCCAACATCAACTCCTTCAAACCTTAAGACTCAAGCTCTCCACCAATTTGCAAACTTCTCTCCTAGCTCCTTTGAAATAAAATTGGACGCTCTCTCAAGCATTATTAGTCCTAAGATACTTCCATGTTTATCTAACAATCTCTCCAAACCTTCAAATTCAATATTCAATCCTTTGAATTCATACAAATATCATAATTATCCACAGTGACTATTTTTTCTTTGTCAAAATAGTCAACCAATATCTAAATATTTTATTTTTTCATTGCCTTTTTCAACATATTAATGTATTTGCAATAAAAATTGAATATGATTATTAAAATGTGTGCATCAAATCAATGAAGCATTTGAGTATTAGTCAAGAAATGAATGCATTCTATAACCTTTAAACTTTTCATCACATTCCCTTTTAATCTTTCAACATAAAATCATCATCAAAAGTAGTGAAATCAACAACCAAAGAAAATAAAAGGATTATCCAAATACCATTGAATGCCTATAATATTAAGAAATAGAATAGATGACACATTAACATATATCCTTGTTTGGTTTATCATATTCATTGCCACCACCTCAAACACCATTCAACACAATTGTTAACAAGTCATGCATCATTTTCAATAAATGTTTGATATATTATGCATGTGATTGGTAAATCAAGACGACCAAATGGATAGATCAACTCCCAAGTAAATGTTTTCAAAAAAACTTATCAAATCATAAATGCAACCAATACTAGACATTTTAGTTTTATATGTAGAAGTAATAAGCTTCTTTGAACCATTCAATATTATTTCAAAAATGAAGAAACCCCAAAACTTTGAAGAAACTCATTTTAATATTATTCTAGCCAGTATATTTGAATATCAAGTAGGCCAAAATATATGAGATACCCATGTCATATTTGAGTATTGAAAATTAATTATTTAAAACCCAACATTTTAAACATTCAAACTTCAATTATAGTTTCAATCTCTACAACCTTATTAAAAAAACCCATCATAGCTTGAAAGACAAAGGGAAGAAACTTCACAAGATTGTGAGAACCTTAACAAAGCATATCAAATATGTAGGTATTTTAATCACTTGAGAAACCCATCAAACTCAAATATTAAGGCTCAAAATCCTTATGTGCTTTAATTACTATGTGCTTTAATGTACTTAGTTTGCACATGGAACATAGGGCTCTTTACCAAGCTCATGGTATTCTGACTATCACACTAAATCAACATTGTATCCTTACTCAACCCAATATACAAACACAATATTTGGATCCGAACTAATTTTTTATAGGAAATATTAGTTTCTATTGCTCTACCCCTATAGTTAAAAGAGAATCTAATTTTTTTTTATGAGTCAACTAATCACACCACCAAACAAGCTAAACACATACCCACTAGTTGACCTCCTACCTAATGACTTATTTATGAATCCATGTATATCTATTATCTTATTCGTACTCAATCCTATTTGGTATTAGATAAAAACACTATTATGCATGTCTCAAAGATACATAAACACCCTCTTCACTACAATCCAATGTTCCTTGCTTGGATTGGACATATACCTATGCATAACTCCCAATGCTTAGACAATATTTAGTCTGGTCTAGACAATAGTATACACAAGACTACTAATTTTAAGGATAATTGTGTGTTTGGTGTTAAATGACTACTAAATAGGAGGCTTGGTTTCCACAAGAATGGGAATACTTAGTGCTTGTAATCATCCTAAATGATCACAAAGCAAAGTTAAGATATTTAATCTTGTTGATCTATTTTTTTATTAGCTCTATCCCTCTTGATCTTTATCCCCAAAATAAATTTAGTTTCCTCAAAATAATTCATATAAACTTATACAAAAAGGTGAGGTTTAAAATCCCTAATCATTTCCTTACTCTTACTAATAAGAAAATAGTTCATAAACATAAATAATAATAACAATAAATTGATCACTTATCTACTCAAAAAAAACACAATGATCTAATAGCTATAATAAATCCAAAATTCAAAATATATGAATCAAATTTCTTATATCACATCCAAGGGATTACTTCAAACCATTAATGATCTCTTCAACCAATGACCCATGTCCTTTCACTTTGCACTAATGTACTTTGTGTGTGTGACATTTAGATCTCAACCTCCAAATCCTGATGCAAGAAATTTATCTTAAGATGGACATATTTTTTATCTCAATAGCAAGTGTAATACTAATAGATAAACTACATATTGATGCAAGAGCATCCACGGTTGCATGCAATCTTGTATCAACCAAAAAGATTAAATATTTTAATGTGACATGGTTTGAATAATGTTTTATGAAATAAATTGATTATCTTAGTCCAAAAATCAAAATTTAAATAATTGGACTAATTTTTTTCCAAATGATGTAGTGGGAGATAGTGTTGGAATGCATTTTGAATGTTTGAATTGGAAAAAGGTAAGTTGGGAATGGGTTTTTTTGGGAGTTACAAATTGTTGTGGGTCATTTAAAACCCCTCAATAGCTACAAGAAAAAGTTGGATGCCCATGTTGTGTTGGCAGAGCATTTTTCAAAATGGGCTCTTATTTGTGAGGAGTGGAGAATCTCAGTTGTCGGGCTATTCAAGGCTTTTCTTCCTAAGAGTGGTTTGAACATGCTTGCGAGGATTTAATATTTTATTTATTGATTTTTATTGTATTTTCCAGGTTTGGGAGTTACAAAATTGATGGAGATAATGGAAGGAGGAAGGAGGTGACTTGACAATCTTTCTTTTGATTTTCATTTTCCAAAATTTGGTGTGAGTGGGGGTGGGCATAGCTTTTGCTCGGAGAGGTTTTAGACATTGATGTTGTAGGTAGGAGGTGAATTACAACAACAAATATCTTTGGAAGGTTGTAGGTTCGTGGTGTCATAGATTTTCAAAAGAAGATTGCAAGTAGAAGGAAAATGAAGTTGTAAGAAGTGAGATTGAAGAAGGGTGACATGTGAATGATCTTGTTGCTTGTATCATAACTTTGAATCTAATTTGTAATGATTTCCATCCGTCTAGAAGGCTGAAAAATGTTGTATTTTTCAATTTGGTCATAATCCCATGTGTTACATGAGAATTTGAGCAATAAAAACTCTCATACTTGTTAATTTTTGGCTTTATTTCAATTCAATTATGGAATTATCTCTTGTGTTCTTGAAGTGTGTTGAGAGTTGCAGGAACTCTCCTGCATCATTGGTATCAAAGCAGGTTGTTCTTGAGTCTGTAGGTAGAGCGACGAAGAGAGGCAATTTGTAGCAGGACCTATGAGTTGTGGGTGTTGAGAAAATGCCTCCTATAGTAGCCCATCATGGTAGAGGTGGAGGTAGAGTGGAGGTAGAAATCCTCTTGGTATTAATGATTTAAGAGCCCTTAGAAGGCAAGTAGAGACATTGTAAGAAGAGCTACGCAGAAGAGTTGTACATAGGGAGAGAGATGAAAGTGAAGATGAAGTTGAGAATGAGAAGCCATTCAAAGAAGAAGCATAGGATTAAATAGATCTTGGAGAAATTATATTGCTTAGAGCCATTTCCAAGATTAGAAAAAGAATAAAGATGGAGGTCTCGACATTTAATGGAAGCTTGAATCTAAAGGAACTTATAGATTGGATAAATGGTGCATAGGCCTCATTGATACATAAAGAATCTAATGTTATGTTTTTGGTTTTTGAGTCATGTTTTTTATTGAATAAGATCTATTTAGACCATGTTTAATGTCTTTGTGATGTTTTTGGTTCAATTGTAGTCAAATTGTAAAAGTTGCTCCAATTTGCTAAAAGTTGCTAAGCAACTTTGCATTTGTGCATTTGGAGGACATTGAACAATTAGGAGTTAAAAAGGTGGTTGTAGCAGTTGGTTTGTTTGGAAAAGCATAATACATCATTTAATGGTCAAACCAAGGTTTTGGAGGTGATTTTTGAAAAGTTGCACATCAATAAAGCTTTTTTTTTGCATTTTCTTATTGTAATTTGTTGCTACAAGAGGTTGTACAACCTTGTATGGCCTGCAAGTGGTCTTTAATTGATTGGAGTTGATGTGGAATTGAATATAATTTCCAAAAAACTTGGTTTAATTGAATTTCATTCAATTTTGAGCATTTTAGAAGCAATTTACTCCAAACCGCTTTGAAAACCTAGGATTTGGTGCCTTGAGAGAATAAAATGGAGTTTTGAGCCATTCCACCAGTAAAATGGCTGAATAACCAATGGAATGGAAGTAATTAGGATGTGTGTTTGAGTTTATGAAGTTTTCAGGAGTAGGGCTTGAGGATTTGAGCAAATGGGTTGATGCCCTAGTTGGTTAAACTCATGTTTTTAATCAATTGTGATGCATAGGTGATAGGGTTTGTGAAAAAGTTTTGTAGAAATTGTTTTGGGTGATGGAAAGTGTTTGTATAGATCATATTTGGCATGTCTGGGCTGGTGGTATGATATTTTGAGGTCTGGGTTGTGAAAATCACAAAATGGCCTATTAAAATAAGCCTAATTAGGCCTTTATGCAAGCATAGTAGCAAATTTTTGAGGGATTTGTTTCAAAACAATCATACCTGCACTATTGATATGTTATTAAATGCAAAAAAAGGTATCTAGAATAGTGATTAGATTCTGGGTTGGAGGTCTTATCTGAAAGTTATGGCTAAAATACCATGTTTGTTGTGCTACAAGGAATAAGGGCAACTTGTGCAAAAAAATCATTTGTTTGATGTTCAAAGAGTTTGACAAGAGGTTGTTTGAGTGATTTTTGGTTTTGATACCCTACTCTACATCAAATTGCTATCAGAGCATAGGTCTGATCTGAAGAAGGGAGAGAAAGTGTGAAACAAGAAGGAAAGTGTGAAGTGAGAAAAGAACAAAATGCCTCCAAAAGGGAAAACCATTGCTAGAGAAGTGAATGAGTTGAAAGAAAAGCATGCTAGAGAGATGAGAGAGTTGAAGGAGAGGTTTTTTGCTTTGGAAACAAGTCAGAAAAGAGGTATGGTCATGGGTGATGAGAGTGACTTTGAAGAAAAGGAGGAAGAAGAGAATGAAGAAGAGGAAGAGGAAGAGGAATTAGATCCTAATAATCAGAGGATGGCTAAGTTGCTAAGAGCAGTCAAGGAAGATAAACCCAAGGTGAAGATTGTTGTTCCTAAGTATGGAGGTAATTTGAATGATGAAGAACTTTTAGATTGGATTGCGACACTTGACAATTATTTTGAAAGTGAAGATGTATCTGAGGAACAAAGGGTGAAGATTGCAAAAACAAAGTTGCAGGGTCATGCACTATTGTGGTGGGATTATGAGCAATCTAAAAGGAAAAAGAGAGGTAAGTCAAAAATTATTTCTTGGGATAGAATGGTGGCTAGACTTAAGGGTAAGTTCTTTCCATTTGATTATGCAATTTAAATGTTTAAGAAACTTCAAGGTTTGAAGCAAAAAGAAATGGATTTCAAAGCCTATACTGAAGAATTTTACAAGTTGAGTATAAGGGCAGGTCACATGGAGGATGAAGTGGAGAAGGTGGCTAGATATCTGAGTGGACTAAGATTCAACATCCAAGATGAGTTAACTTTGGAAAATCCAAGAACAATTGAGGAATGCTATCAAACGGCAATAAGGGTTGAAGAAAAACTTAAAAGAAGGCAAGACAAGTCAAATAGGGGCAGAGGCAATACTTCTAGAGGAAGAGGTTCGTTTTCTTCTCCAAGACAATCATATGAAATCCAAGAAGATGCAAACAAAGTCCAAGAACAAGTTACTGATCAGAGAGGTGGATTTAGAGGTGGTAGATCAGGCTTTAGAGGCAGATTTGGAGGTCAAGGAAGAGGCTCACAAGGATTCGCAAAAAGGTGCTATCAATGCAACAAATTTGGACACCAAGCATGGCAGTGCAATGAAGTTCAAGCCTCTAGTTCACATGGAGGTGAAAGAAGGAATCAATTGGTGCAAGAAGAGGATACTGAGAGTGTAAACTCTCCATCACAACATGCTACTCCCGAAGTTGGAGAATCACTAATGGTAAGAAGAATACTCATCAAGGCATCAATGGAAAAGGAGCTATCACAAAGGACACTCTTCAAAACAACTTGTAAGTGAATGGGTAAGGTATGTAAGGTTGTGATTGATTCAGGAAGCATAGATAACATGGTTTCTAATGAGATGGTTGAGAAACTTAGATTGCCTAGAATACCACATGATACTCCTTATAAAGTTTCTTGGTTGAATGAGGGTCGGTATGTTTTGGTTAATGAGCAAGCTTGGGTGGAGTTCAATATAGGAGGGTATAAGGATAAAATTTTACGTGATGTGTTACCTATGGATGTGTGCCATTTGCTGCTATAGAGGCCTTGGCAATTTGATAGGCATGCTTTGTATGATGGTAGAAGAAATGCATATGAGATAGAAAAGGATGGAATCTCTTTTACTTTGATACCCTTGAAAGAAGATGATAAAGGGAAAACTAAGCAAGCTAATGTGATGATGATTGGTAGGAAAGAGTTTGTAAAGGTAGAGGGTAAGGAGGATAAGAACCTTGTAGCCATTTCTGAACATGAAGATACTGAGACAACAGGCTTGAAGAATAGCTTGACTTTGGAGGGAAATGAAATTGAGTTGGTGTCAAAATATATTTTATTGAAGGTCAAGGATGAATTGATTTTGGAGATGCAAGATTGGTTTGAGAAGCATGTTGCTATGATAATAGGAGGAGTGCTTTATTCATTATTTTCAAAAGAGGGTGTTGGTCATTCTTTCACACCAAAGGTTAATGAACCTAAACAAGTAGCAGATATAGGGGTAGACCATCAGATGGAAGAGATGGAAAGGAAAGGTGAAGAGGATAAAGGTAAGTTGCTAAGAAATGTGGACAGGACCAAGTACACCATTGAAGTGAAGAGGAAGGCAATGCCTTGCAAGGTAGAAGGAGATGAGTTTGCAGGTGAAGAAGCAAATTTGACAACATTTCCAAATGAGGGAGGAATCATCGATCATTCATCAAGTGAAGAGCAACAATCTCAAGAGGAGAACCAGTCAAAGCCAAAAGACAATGCCTTTTTCCAGTACTTGATTCATTGGAAGGGATTTCTTGATGGAGAAAGCACTTGGAGGTTAGATAATATCATGGAAAACATGAATTTTTTGTTGCTACACAATCCTCAAGGGGATTTGAGTCAATTTTGCCCAGGGAGTATGGTGCAGGGCACCATAGGCCTCCTTGATACATAAAGAGTCTAATGTTATGATTTTAGTTTTTGAGTGATGTTTTTGATTGAATAAGATCTATTTAGACCATGTTTAATGTCTTTGTGATGTTTTTGGGCCAGTTGTAGTTGAATTGTAAAAGTTGCTCCAATTTGCTAAAAGTTGCAAAAAAGTTGCTAAGCAACTTTGCATTTTGTGCATTTGGAGGAAGTTGAATAGTTAGGAGTTAAAAAGGTGGTTGTAGTCAATTGGTTTTGTTTGGAAAAGAATAATACATCATGTAATGGTCGAACCAAGGTTCTAGAGGTGATTTTTGGAAAGTTGCACATCAATAAAGCTTGTTTTCTACATTTTCTTATTATATTTTGTTGCTACAAGAGGTTATACGGCCTTGTACGGCCTACAAGTGGTCTCTAATTAATTGTAGTTGATGTGTAATTGAATCTAATTTCCAAAAAACTTGGTTTCATCGAATTTTATTCAGTTTTGAGCATTTTAGAAGCAATTTACTCCAAACCGCTTTGAAAACCTAGGTTTTGGTGCCTTGAGAGAATAAAATGGAGTTTTGAGTCATTCCACTGGTGAAATGGCCTAATAGCCAGTGGAATGGAAGTAATTAGGATGTTTTTTAAGTTTATGAAGTTTGCAGGAGCAAGGGTTGAGGATTTGAGCAAATGGGTTGATGCCATAGTTGGTTAAACTCATGTTTCTAAGCAATTGTGATGCATAGGTGACAGGGTTTGTGAAAAAAAATTGTAGAAATTGTTTTGGGTGATGGAAAGTGTTTTTCAGATCATATTTGGCATGTATGAGCTGGTGGTATGAGAGTTTGAGGTTTGGGTTGTGAAAATCACAAAGTGGCCTATCAAAATAAGCCTAATTAGGCCTTTATGCAAGCCTAGTAGTAGATTTTTGAGGGATTTGTTTCAAAACAATCATACATGTACTCTTGATATGTTATTAAATTCCAAAAAGGGTATCTATAACAATTATTAGATTCTAGGTTGGAGGTCTTATCTGAAAGTTATGGCTAAAATACCTTGTATGTTGTGTTACAAGGAATAAGGGCAACTTGTGAAGAAAAAACATTTGTTTGATGTTCAAAAATTTTGAAAAAAGGTTGTTTGAGTGAGTTTTGGTTTTGATACCATGCTTTGCATCAATAAATGACATGGAAGAATTCTTTAAATTTGAAGAGATTGAAGATCCTATGATGAAGGTGATTGGACTAAACTGTGGATGGATTTTAGGGACAAACTATCCTTGTAATTCTATTTAATTGGAGAGTGTGTGTGTAGATCAATCCTCAGGAATTTCATGGAAGTTTCCTCAATTTATTCCTTAATTGTTAATCCAGGAATCGTAAGCTTCTGAAGGGTATTGTGGTAGTTTACCTAAGGGCTGAAACTAGTGAGCTAAGTGGGGATGGATGCAACTAACCTACAATCTATTTTTATTCATAAATCTGGTTTTTAGACTTCCTGACAATTTTGTGACAAGAACATGTGCCAGGAATAGTCTATAACAAAGATAGATTAACTGCCAAATAGTAAAACAGAATCAAAACTTCACACTGAAAATGAATTGACAAAAGATAACTAAGTATTGAATTGTAGCGTGCTAAACTAAATTCACATGTATTGATAAACACACCGATTAGCGTTGATTGAAATATTAAACTAAGTTCATAGGAAACAACAAACATACTGATTAATACTCATTGGAAAATAATATGCTAAACTGAATTCACCTGTAATAACAAACACACTGATTACAATACACCAAGTGATTATAAATTAACACAACAATTAAAGACTTAAAAGCATATTAAAACTAAAACATTTACTACCACACACTTACTAATATTATAATGATTCACCGAGTAATCGAGGAAGTGGGCCCTACCTTCTCCAACTATCAGGTGATGAAATCAAAGCTTACTTCACACTAATCAATACTCATGCAAATGATATTGTAAATCACAGACTTTTCAAACCATAACAATAGCTTATAGATGTATATTATCAATATCAATATGAGTCTTGACATACATATTTATAGAGATTATCAGCCGCTAAGTTTAACTAATGCTAATAAAAAAGCATACAATTATTTAGGTTGTTTTGGCCTACGGCCAATAACCTTAGAAGCTAATTAGAAATAGATTACATACTTTGATATTGTTTCAAAATAAATCAACAACTCAGACCAAACTTAACAAAAATGGCACATGACTATTGAACGGTTTTGTCTCCATTCCACCGATGCTCCTCTTGTGCCCACGTGTTATTCACCTAATTATCCCCTGCTATCATAGTCATGAAGATAATTAATAAATAATTGAAGGTTTTGATATATTTATAAGTTTTTATCTTTTCTTTGCATTTTAACAAATATCCTCACTTCATTAACAAATAGTGACAAGAACAACAAAGGATATTATAAAAATGAAAGGGTAAAGGGAAAATAAAAGGTAAAAATATTGACACATTTCATCCCCATCATTTCCCCCCAACTTAGGGTTTTGCATGTCCTCATGCAAAAGAACATAGGGTACAAACCAGGTAGAGAAGCCAATTTTTGCATTGTGCTGGAAATTTCTTTAAATCACATCTGTTTTAGCACATGCATCTGATTCTCATGTTCCTGAATGGGAATAAGAGATACATTGGAGGTTTTTGCTTGCTCAAGTGTTGCCTTGAGCTGATCAATCTCTAATGCCCATGAAGAATTAAGAGACCCACATCATGCACCTGCTTTTTGTAGAGCTTGATTCTCCTCAGTTAGCTTGGTTACCAAATTATGCAAGCTGCAAATTTCTTCATTTTTCAATAGAGGGTGTTCTTCCTCAAACTCTTCCTCTACCTCTTCTTCTGATTATTGTCTTTCAGTGTGAGGAATTTTAAATTCACCAATTCCTTGCTCTACAAAATTTTCCAATTTGTCATCACCCATTTGTTCAGCTTGAATAGGCTCATCCTGAATGGTGTTTCCCTTATGAATACTTTCTATGGCAATTGACATCTCTTCTAAATCAAAGAATTTTGTTGAGGCACTTCAGTTTCTTGCTTAGGCTCAGTTTTATTTGTTTCAGTGGCCATAGTCTCTTCTTGTGTCTTTCTGTTTTTACTTCTCCTCAACTCCCTAGAAACTGCCTCTTCCTTTCTAGTTTTACAGAACATTGTAGCTAATATTGTCAAATCATCAACTTCATTCCAGTTTTTTCAGGACTCAAGCTATTACTAACTGCATTAGCCAAATTCTCTAGTTTATCCATTTTGGAAACTAATGGTTTTTCCTTATCATGAGAAACATTTGAGACATTGACCGAGGACGACCCACTATGCAATTTCCTTTTAGCCCTAGAGTCTGGTGTACTAGTTTCAATAGATTTAACACTTGCATGCTTAGTACTTGAACCTTTGACCTGTTTGTTGCATGACCCTAGGGTTTGTTTAGCATTTTTCACATAAACCCTTTTCTTTGAAGAACTAGGGGAATCCTTCAACTCAGAACCATCATTTTGTGCATCAGAAAGATTTTCATTTTCACTACCCTCATTTGAAGTTGTATGTTCATATTCTCCTGTTTCAGAGTTAGGATATTTGTCTAGGTCAGGAGAGTCCTCCTCAATAGTATTTTATGGGGCATTAGGGAGGTCTTCCTCAACAAATTTTCTTGGGGTGTCATCTCTAATAAACAAGTTTCAGTCCCTTGGAGGAGAAAACTTCTTTAATTCCCTCACAATCAACATTTTAATGAGTCCATGATGGGCTAAGGAATTCATGTTTCCTTTCTGGACTGCTTTTCTCATTTGAGTCACAAAGGAATAAAGAAAGAATAGAACATTCACAAGCAAACCCCACAATAGATGCAACATAAGTAAAAAATGCTTAGCATACACATATACATGCCTACCTTCACGGGTTATGTACTGAATGATAAATTTTGCTACATCATTCCAGGGACGTGGGAGTGAGGCCATCTTCGTACCTTGCCCAGTTACCACTTCAACAAACTCACCTCGTCGTAGAAACTTCTTTTGAAGGGGCTTAAGATCTTGCACTCGCTTTGAATGGTCAAGAAAATAGTTCTCCCCTGTTAGCGACAAACCAAAAACATCAGTTATGGCTTCTACTATGACAGGGATAGCTAAACCACGAACCCTTGCTTGATTCCTGTGACATGTCATTGCAAATTCCCATGCAAGCTTGTCATCATACCCCCTCAATCTCCTAAAATATGCATCCCACCTTACCTATTTAAAGATTTTATATGCCTCAACAACTGTTGGAGCTCTCAATTCATCAATGGATGTGGGCTAAAAAGGGTGACGATGGTCTCCTACCATTATGCTACGAGGAGGTTTCTTAAACTAAAATAGTGTGTAGACAAAATCCATTAACAGATGTAGAAATTGCCACTAGCGAGGAAAAATGTTGGGAACAGTTCAAAATAGTTCACAGATAATGGTTGTCATAAAAACAAAAAAGTAGGTAGATGGTAACTAAGTTTAGGTAATGGTTTACAATGGTAATCATGGCAACTTATGGTTACATGGATAGTGGCGAGGTAATAATATTATGGAATAGACGAGGCCAATTAATAAAGATTTATGGCATGCCAAATAGATATGACTAGACAAAAAATAAAGATAAAATGATTATAGCATGATGTGGCATGGCTACGATTTGATAGTTCACAGATATGAAATGGATATGATTGGATAGTTTCCTCCCCCCGGCTTGGCATGTGACCCATCCTCGAGTTGCATCACCATTTATTAAAGAAATAAAAGATGTGAAATAAAATAACAAAGAGAAGCAAAAACTCAAACATACCAATACCGAACCATTAAGTGTATGAAAATTTGACGTGGAAGCAAGCTCACAAGAAACTAGTAGAACAAAAAATGGGACCGAGCAAGGCACATGGTCGGTACTAACATAGAAATTCTAGCGGAGTAGTGGCATAGCCGAGAGTGAGGTAATGTAGGGTGATGATGAGAATAGTACATCGAAAATGCACCACCAAAACCATTGCCAAAGTGGGTAGGTACGAGAGACACGAAATGGAGTACCACAAATGCCACGCCGACACATGGAGAATGGAGTGCAATCAATAATAAATAGAGGAAGTAGGACATCCAAGCAAGTAAGCAGCATGAATGTGTAAGCAGAGCATGGAACCAATGGAGGAGGAAGTGTATTGGAGACTGGGGGTGGATGAAGTACTAAAATGGAATCATGGAAAACCCTTGGGCTGTGCAAGATGGAAGCAACACCAAGAAGGAGGTGGGAAAGAGTGAAAGAACCACTGAAAAGAGGAGACTGACACCAACCAACAACACCTACAAAAATAATTGAACAAGGACTCCTATCCAAAAATGACAGGAACCAAGTCATGAGATAACTAGGCAAGATGAAGCACACAAAAAGGTGGTCTAACCAGCTGAAAAGGAGAGCCAGATGTCAAAAATTCATCCTCAAACAATGGAAAAGGAAAACCATCATGTTTGCATCAAAGAAGAAGTAAAAACAAGGGCTATTGAATGCATAAGACAGTTCCTAGCACAAAAGTGATAGGATTTTTTTTTTATGACAACAGACCGCTAGCATTGTCGGTTTTTAATCTACCACTGCTTAGAGGTGCCAAAAAATTGGTTTTCACCACTAAGTTTATTTTTAGTTAATATCCACCAAATTTCGGTTTTCAAATATTAACTAGCCAACAATGCCCAAAGGTTTTCATTGTTGGATATTTTATTGTATTTTTTTCCTTTTTTTTGAATGAGTAAATACATTTTGTTGGAAATATGTGCCTCAAACAATACAGGCTGAAACCTCCATTAGAGCCAAGTCGGTGTGACATCTTCATTGTCTGGCCGACTAGTAGCTTGATTCATTCTGGTTTGTACAGGTCGCTGTGACCTTGCAGATGTCTTGCCGAATGTTGTCACTATGGAGCTATCGCTATGACAAGGAGTATTCTGTATGACCTCTTAGCGCTCGGGAGACCTCTAGCCGATAGGCCATTCAATCGTGTATTGGGGAGACTCATGGTGACCACAGGCTTCGGGGTAGCTTATAGCGGCTCGATGAGAAGTCCTAGCGAACAGTGAATGTATTGCCGACAGGAATACATTTGATGTCTTTGCCATAACACAAGGGTCCCGGTGTGACGTCTTAGCGATAGATGAAAGTCATGCCGACGGGGACACACTCGGGAGTCATCGTTGTAACACCAAGGTTTCGTTTTGAAGTCTAGGCGATATGCAAATGTCTCACCGATGGAGGCTCAAGTGTTAGCTATCGAAGTAACTCAAAGCGGTCGGGGAAAGGTCTTGGCGAGACTATTAAGTCTTGCCAATAGCCGATGGCTATCGGGGTAACCCAAATGGTTCGAGAAGAAGTCCCAGCGAACACTGTATGTCTCACCGATGATGAGGGTTCTTCGGTGTAGCTCTTGGCGAATGGTGGTCTCGATGTAACTTTGTGATCTCGGAGAAACCTCTTGGTGATAATGTTAAGTCCTGCCGACTGGTGTTTGGAGCTCGGTGTAACAAATGACTTCGGTATAACCTTTGGTGACTCGCTATGATCTCCTTGTGAAAGCAATAGGTCTGGGCGACTGGTTGGTGTTTCGGCATAACACTGAAAGCTTGATAGAACATCTTGGCGACTACGGTAACTCTTGGCGATAACGATATGAAGGTTATGTGGCATCGGCGAGACACTGTTAGTGTCTCACCGAGATGCCAACACAATGTGAATTATGTTGACTGAGTAAGACCATCCTATGTGGAGTCTCGTGGACCAATAGGAGAAGTCGAATCTGAACAGTTGGAAGATAATCAGTTGTGACGGTTCTGTGAGGAAGTTTGACAGACAGGGAATGACATGGTTATACTCTATGATTGCAGATTGTAATCGGTTGGTTAGTCCGAAGGTTGAATCGACAGATTGTTGAGTGATTGTATCAATGGATGTAATCTAATCTGAAAAGACTGTAACTCGAAGGTTCCTGTACAAGAATGTTCATGGTGAATGCTGCTGTATAATGACACCAAAAAGATAAGTCTGGCATTTGTATGTAATCTCTGTTACTATAATACAAAGTGATTTCTCTTGGTGTGGTGGGTTTTTCTCCCGTAAGGGTTTTCCCACGTATATCTTGTGTTCATGTGTGATTGTCAATTACTCTGTTTTTGTTATCTATTTCATAGTGCATCTTAGTTGACTGTAATTATAAATTTTAAAGTATATCTACATTCTTTCCTGAGGTATTGACGTTAAGAGAATTGTTTCCGCATCTAATTTTCCTTACAAGTGGTATCAGAGCCTGACCAGTTGTGTTATCCTTGTGGGTATGTTAGGTTTTTTGAGTCAGTTCTGTTCAGTGGGAGTCTTGTAGAAAATTGTTATTTCTGATTACAGGTTGAGATGGCTAGTACATCTGGAAAGTTTGAAATAGAGAAATTCAATGGCAGTAACTTTGAGTTGTGGATACTCAAGATGGAGGATCTTTTAGTTGATCGTGATCTTTGGATTGTTGTGGTTGGAGTGAAACCTATAGGCATGAAGCAAGAAGATTGGGACCTTGCAGATAGGAAATCTAAGGGGCTGATAAGGCTCTGTTTGGCAGACTCAGTGCTTCTGAATGTGCACGAGGAGAAGAATACCTCTTCCTTGTGGAAGAGACTGGCGTCTATTTATCAGGGGAAATCCTTGGTGAATAAACTATTCCTGAGGAAGAAGCTGTATTCTTTGAGAATGCAGGAAGGAGGGTCTGTTGTTGATCATCTGAATGCATTTAATATGCTGATTGCTCAATTGACATCTGTTAGTGTGAAGACTGAAGAAGAGGATCGATGTATGCTATTGTTGTGTTCTTTGCCAGACTCATGGGATCATCTGGTGATGGCTATTGGGAGTACAACATTGAATTTCAAGATGGAAGATGTTGTTGCATCTTTGCTGTCAGAAGATATGAGAAGGAAATCTTCTGAGATGGCGAAGGAGGCTCTTGCTGTCAGAGGAAGACCGAAAGAGAAAGGCAAGAAGAAGGACAAGAAATCAAAATCGAAATCAAAAGGGAGATCAAAGTCTCTTGGCAAGAAGTCCAAGGTGAAGTGCTGGAACTGTGGGCAACCTGGTCATGTCCGAAAGGATTGTAAAGAGGAGAAAAAGAAGAAGAAGGGCTCTTTCGATAATGGTTCTTCTCATAGTGATGGTGACGCCTTCATTGCAACCTTGGCTACTCAAGCATCAGATGATGTCTGGCTGATTGATTCTAGAGCATCTTTCCACATGACATCTCACAGAGAATGGTTCACAAAGTATGAAGAATACAATGGTGGAAAGGTGTACTTGGTAAGTGATTCAACTTTAGAGATTGTTGGCTGTGGAAGAGTCATAATACAATTTCCTGATGGCAGAGTAAAGGGAATTAATGATGTTATGTGCATACCAGGTCTGGCTTGAAATCTATTGTCTGTAAGTATGTTGAATGATATTGGAGTACAAGTTACATTCTCTGGAAATGGCTGCAAGATGAATAGAGGTTCAATGGTGTTGGCTAGAGGTGCTCAAATTGGTACCCTGTACAAGCTGGATGCACATGCTGTTCAATGTAACAGTGTCTCTGGAAAGTCACTGAAAGCTGCTCGTGGAGCTAAAGAGGGAAATATCCCTAATTTTGTAAACTCTATGGAAGTAAAACTTCCTGCAGAGAAGACTATGCTTTGGCATCATAGGTTAGGCCACATAGGAGAAAAAGGTTTAAAAACCTTGAAGAATAAAAACCTAGTTTAGGGGCTCGAAGATTGTAATCTTGAATTTGAATTTTGTGAACACTGTATATATGGAAAGCAGCACCATGTTTCATTTTATTCCAGTCCTCATAAATCTTCTGGTTTGTTAGATTATATTCATTCAGATGTGTTTGGTCCAGTGAATGTTCCTTCTTTGTCTAAGTCAAGATACTATGTGTCGTTCATTGATGATTATTCAAGAAGAGCATTTGTATATTTTCTAAAGAGTAAATCAGAAGTATTCAGTCGGTTTAAAGAATTTAAAAATCTTGTTGAAAATCAGACTGGTAGAAAAATAAAATACTTAAGGACTGATAATGGCGATGAATTCTATTCTGATGAATTTGAAAGATATTGCAAAGACCATGGAATCAAAAGACACAATACTACACCTTATACTCCACAACGGAATGGAGATGTAGAAAGGTTCAATAGGACAGTGATGGAGAGAGCACAAAGTATGCTGAGTAGTACTAGCTTGGAGGAGAGGTTCTGGGCTGAGGCTATATCTACTGCATGTTATCTAATTAATCGTTCTCCAAATTCTTCTCTTGTTGAGAAAACACCTTTGGAAGCGTGGTCTGGTAAGAAGCTCTCTCTTAGACATGTTCGTGTTTTTGGCTGTGAGGCATATGCTCATGTGCCGGATGTGAAAAGATCTAAATTGGAGAACAAGGTTGTCAAATGTATTTTTATTGGCTATAGTGCTGTCATCAAGGGATACAAGCTTTGGAATCCTGATACGGAGAAGGTTTTGTACAGCAGAAGTGTAATATTTTGTGAGCTGAAACCTTCCACTTTGGATCTGCAGTCAGAGACAAAGTCAGAAAACAATAAGGATGTAGCATTAATTCCTCCTACACCAAAGAAAGAGGAATTGAGAATTCAAAGTGTACCTGAAACTGAGGAGAGCTCAAGCAGTTTGGAAAGTTCTGAAGATGAAGAACCTCAGCCTCAGCAAGTGAGGAGGTCAACCCGAGAAAGAAAACAACCAAATAGGTATGGGTTCTCATTGATTGATTCTACTTGTGCCTATGCTTTGATTTCTAGTACTGATGAGCCTAGGACTATAAAAGAGGCAATTAAAATGTATGATTCAGACTCTTGGTTGGATGCAATGAACGAAGAGATGGCATCATTGGATAAAAATAAAACTTGGAGTCTGGTTCCC
This sequence comes from Sequoia sempervirens, assembly GCA_007258455.2. Classification (NCBI taxonomy): domain Eukaryota; kingdom Viridiplantae; phylum Streptophyta; class Pinopsida; order Cupressales; family Cupressaceae; genus Sequoia; species Sequoia sempervirens. The sequence continues at coordinate 224,612,060 of VDFB02256132.1, read as the reverse complement.
TTGCCTAAAGGCAGAAAGGTTGTTGGTTGCAAATGGGTGTTTAAGAAGAAAATTGGTCTAGATGGCAGTGTAGAAAAGTACAAGGCGAGACTAGTTGCAAAGGGTTATTCCCAGGTAGAGGGAATCGATTATGGGGAAATATTTTCTCCTATAGCAAAGCTGACATCTATCAGATTTCTATTGTCACTTGCAGCTGCGTATGACTTAGAGGTCAAACAAATGGATGTGAAGACAACATTTCTTCATGGTGATCTTGAAGAAGAAATCTATATGTCCCAGTCTGAGCACTTTTTTGAGAAAGGTACATAAAAACTGGTATGCAAATTAAAGAAATCTTTGTATGGGTTAAAGCAGTCGCCTAGAATGTGGTACCAGAAATTTGATACTTTTGTATTGTCTTTGGGATTTGTAAGATCAAAATTTGATCACTGCGTATATTATAAAGCTGAAAGTGATCAAGTACTTGTTATTGCTCTTTATGTTGATGATATGTTGTTCATAGGAAATAGCAAGCTAATGATTTATGATCGTAAGTCTCAGTTGTTTGCTAAGTTCGAAATGAAGGATTTTGGTGCAACAAGGTATATTCTGGGGATGGAGATAACCAGGGACAGGAAGAATAGAAAGCTTTGGCTCAGTCAGAGTAAGTATGTCAGGACTGTTCTTGAGAGATTTTGTATGAATGATTGCAAACAACTAGTGGTCCTAGTCATGAATGGAACGAAGCTATCTATTGAGGACTATCCAAAATCTCATACTGAGATGGAGGACATGACCAGTGTACCCTATGCTAGTGTAGTAGGCAATCTTATGTATGCAATGGTCTGTACAAGGCCAGACATTGCCCAAGCAGTGGGAGTATGTAGTCGATTTATGGCTAATCCAGGAAGAACTCATTGGGATGTTGTGAAGAGAGTGTTTAGGTATTTGAAGGGAACTTTAGATTTTGCTTTGTGTTACCATGGGAACTTGGTTGAATCACAAAGGACTCTCAACATTCGTGTTTATGTTGATTCTGATTGGGCAAGGGACATTGACAGCAGGAGATCCACCAGTGGATACATTTTCATGTTGAATGGTGGTGCAGTGAGTTGGATGAGCAAGCGGCAGGCTATAGTCACTTCGTCCACTATGGAGGCTGAATACATGGCAGCTACTCATGCTTGTAAAGAAGTTGTATGGTTGAAACGTTTGTGTTCTAACATTGGTTTTGATGTAGGGGAAATAACTATTTTCTGTGACAGTCAGAGTACAATTTGTCTAGCAAAGAACCCTACTTTCCATGCCAGGATGAAACATATTGATGTACAGTACCACTTTGTACAAGATATGGTGGAGGATGGAAAGGTTAGTTTGGAAAAGGTTGATACTTTGGAGAATGTTGCAGATTCATTGACGAAGCCAGTGAGCACATACAAGTTCAGGTGGTGTGCCAGTTCAATGGGCCTTAGTGCCCATGATTTTCAGTAAATTATGTTGTGCTCTAGAGGTGCCGGTATGATCTTCGTCAAGTGGGAGATTGTTGGAAATATGTGCCTCAAACAATACAGGCTGAAACCTCCATTAGAGCCAAGTCAGTGTGACATCTTCATTGTCTGGCCGACTAGCAACTTGATTCATTCTAGTTTGTATAGGTCGTTGTGACCTTGCAGATGTCTGGCCGAATGTTGTCACTGTGGAGCTATCGCTATGACAAGGAGTGTTCTGTATGACCTCTTAGCGCTCAGGAGACCTCTGGCCAATAGGCCATTCAATCGTGTATCGGGGAGACTCATGGCGACCATGGGCTTCGAGGTAGCTTATAGCGGCTCGGTGAGAAGTCCCAGCGAACAGTGAATGTCTTGCCGATAGGAATACATTTGATGTCTTCGCCATAACATAAGGGTCCCGGTGTGATGTCTTAGCAATAGATGAAAGTCATGCCGATGGGGACACACTCAGGAGTCATCGTTGTAACACTAAGGTTTCGTTATGAAGTTTGGGCGATATGCAAATGTCTCATTGACGGAGGCTCAAGTGTTAGCTATTGGAGTAACTCAAAGTGGTTGGGGAAAGGTCTTGGCAAGACTGTTAAGTCTTGCCGATAGCCGATGGCTATCGGGGTAACCCAAATGGTTTGGGAAGAAGTCTCGGTGAACGCTGTATGTCTTGCCGATGATGAGGGTTCTTCGGTGTAGCTCTTGGAAAATGGTGGTCTCAATGTAACTTTGTGATCTTGGAGAAACCTCTTGGCGATAATGTTAAGTCCTGTCGACTGGTGTTTGGAGCTCAGTGTAACAAATGACTTTGGTATAACCTTTGGTGACTCGCTATGATCTCCTGGCGAAAGCGATAGGTCTGGGCGATTGCTTGGTGTTTCGGCGTAACACTGAAAGCTCGATAGAACATCTTGGTGACTATGGTAACTCTTGGCGATAACGATATGAAGGTTATGTGGCATCGGCGAGACACTGTTAGTGTCTCACCGAGATGCCAACACAGTGCGAATTCTGTTGACCGAGTAAGACCGTCCTATGTGGAGTCTCGTGGACCAATAGGAGAAGCCGAATCTAAACAGTTGGAAGACAATCGGTTGTGATGGTTCTATGAGGAAGTTTGACAGATAGGGAACGACATGGTTATACTTTGTGATTGCATATTGTAATCAGTTGGTTAGTCCAAAGGTTGAATCGACAGATTGTTGAGTGATTGTATCAGTGGATGTAATCTAATATGAAAAGACTATAACTCGAAGGTTCCTGTACAAGAATTTTCATGGTGAATGTTGCTGTATAATGACACCAGAAAGATAAGTCTGGCATTTGTATGTAATCTTTGTTACTGTAATACAAAGTGATTTCTCTTGGTGTGGTGGGTTTTTCTCCTGTAAGGGTTTTCCCACGTATATCTGGTGTTCATGTGTGATTGTTAAATACTTTGTTTCTGTTATTTGTTTCATAGTGCATCTTAGTTGACTGTAATTATAAATTTTAAAGTATATCTACATTCTTTCCTGAGGTATTGACGTTAGGAGAATTGTTTCCGCATCTAATTTTCCTTACATATTTCAGAAAGTACCTAAAAGGCACTTGAAGAGGCCACAAGAACTTTGTCAAGGAGATAGAGTTTTGTTGGAAAATTTGAGACAAAGTCCTCCCTAGAAATAGGCTTCTTGTACAACTTCAATTGGTGACCACTGACAACTAGAGCCATACAGTCAAAATCCATAGTGTGAAGCTTAACTACACCATTATCGTAGACCATCTCAGTTTCGTAAGGTCCGAGCCACTGAGTGTGGAACTTTCCCTTGAAATCCTAGAAGTGAGAGTCATACAAGAGTGCCCAATCACTTGGTAGAAATGACCGTTGTCGAATGAAATGGTCATGCCAAAGAGCACGTTGTTTATGGACAATCTCCACATGGAAAAGTGCTTGTTGACAAAGTTCATCCAATGAATGAAGTGCAATTCATTCTTTTTGTCCATTGGTAAGGCTCATACACAATTGGAGTGCAGTACGAAGAGTTTTCACCTCAAACTCAATAGGAAGAATTCCTTTCTTACCATAGATAAGTTTGTAAGGTGTCAAACTAGTGATGGTTTTCCACGTCCTGCGGTACACCCACACTGCTTCAGGAAGTCATGCAACCCAATCTCATTTATGGAGGGCAACTGTCTTGGTAAGAATGTTCTCAAATTCTCTGTTGGTAACTTCAACCTGGTCATTGGCTTGAGGATGATAAGGTGAAGACTTGTGAAGTATAATCTCATACTCATGAACCAAAGCAAAAATGAGTTCGGATATAAACTGTGGACCTTGATCTGTGATTATCTCTCATGGAACACTGAACCTAGTAAAAATATCAAAATAGAGGAAGTCACCTACCTTGGTGTCCCTTGCATGCTTTAAGGCAACAAATTCAACCCATTTAGTTACATAATCTATGCACACAAGGATGTATTCCTTGTTCTCAAATGGTGGGTTGATTGGTCCAACAAATTCAAGCCCCCATTTTTCAAAGGGCTCAATGGACAATTGAGGATGTAGGGGCTTTTCATTTGAGTGTGTGGGGCAGCCCATACATTGACATTTATCACAGTGATGAACATAACACTTACAATCCTTATGGAGTGTAGGCCAATAGTAGTATGCAGTTAAAACCTTTTGGGCAGTCCTCTGAGCAACAAAATGCCCTTCGTAGGGTTATGTATGGCATGCACGAAGTATATCAAAGACATCATCTTTGAGCACACACGATGCATGATATTGTCAATGCAAGTTTGGAAGAGCAATCCATTGATCCACGTGTACTCACCACTGATTCCAACCAATTTTTGTCATTCCCTCAGAGAGAAATGAGGTAACTTGCAAGTAACCAGGTAATTTGTAATGTTAGTGAACCATGGACCTTTTTTTTAATATAGCAAAGAGATGCTCATCTAGGAAGGCATCATTGACTAGAACTAGTTCATCTTGTTGTTATTGTAACCTAAACAAAAATTCTGCAACCACATTCTCCCGACCAGGTTTTTCAAGTATAGTAATGTCAAATTCTTGAAGAAAAAGTAACCATCTAATAACTCTACTAGTTACAACAGGTTTATTCATCAAGAATCAAATTACAGAATGATCAGTATGAACAAACACTTTATATCTAGTAATATAATGATGAAATTTCTTGATTGCATACACAACATCTAGAAACTACTTTTCAGTTAGCATGTAGTTTACCTCAACTCCTGAGAAATTATTATTGATGTAGTAGATGGAGTAGAAGAGGTTATCTTCTTTCTGTTCAAGCACATCTCCCATGGAATTGTCTGAGGCCTTGGTATGAATGTGAAAAGGCAACTCCCAATTTGGACCTCTAAGTACTGGTGTGGTTACAATCTTGGTTTTAATGGTTTCAAAGGCTTCTTGACATTCAAGTGTTTAAGAGAAAACATATTTTTCTAACAAGGCAAACAAGGGGGAGACAATCTTACTAAAATTTTGGATGAACCTCCTATAATACCCTACATGGCCTAGAAAGATATACACATCCTTTTGGCTAGAGGGTGTAAGAAAGTCCCGAATGATTTGTATCTTTTTGGGATCAACTTGAATACCCCTGGAAGAAATATAATGGCCAAGTATTATTCCCTCTGTCATAAGCATATGGCAATTTTCATGGCTTAATGATAAATTAGTGTCTATACAATGTTTAAGTACCTTTTCTAAATTTGTTTTAGCCTCATCATAAGTATTACCATGGATAGTAAAATCGCCCATATACACTTCAACACAAGATTCATTTTACAAGATCTGCAAATTACTCAAAACTACCCTTTGAAAAGTGGCAGGGGCATTACATAAACCAAACGACAAAATGTTATAAGCAAAGGTGCCCCAAGGAAAAGTAAAGGTAGTATTGTCCTAGTCTTCAAATGTTATGCGAATCTAGTTGTAGCCATTGAACCCATCCAGAAAAGAAATAACTTTTTACCTGCAAGAGTGTCCAACACTTGATCAATAAATGGTAATGGAAAATGATCCTTTTTGGTAGCTTTATTAAGTTCTCTATAATCAACACAACTTATCCACTTACCATTTTTCTTATGATCCACAACTAGAGGAGAGACCTATTGACTATTTGAAATAGGATATATGAATCCAACATTTAATAATTTTTGTAACTCTTTAACTATTTCATGTAGGATAGGGTTGAGTCATCGCTGTGGTTTCCTAATTGGATGACTACCTTCTTCAATGTAAATGTGGTGTGTGCAGGTGTCAGGATGAATGCCACACATGTATTGGTATTCCCAAGCAAATGCATCTTTATAAGTTCTAAGCATGGCAATGAGATCTTGGATTTGTTTAGTGGTTAAATGTGGATTAATATTAAGTGTGCTACTAGGTAAAATCTCCATGGCCTTTGATTGTGTAGGTGAATTAATGGCTAGTACTTGTGAAGTGGACGGTGTATTGCTAGAATTTTTAGAGAATAAAAATGGACTATACAGAAAATTATGAGGTAGCAACTAATGCAATGTAACAAAGTGTTGAACAGATTGTGAGCTACCTACCAATGGAAAATTTCCAAAAGGACAATGAGTATTTATACCTGAATGAAGAACCATGCTTTCAAAGATTTCATTAGATGCATATCTATTTTGAAGAAGATTAACAAGGATATTATCTTTAGTAGGTTCTTCCATCTCTAATGCTTGATCAATTGTCAAGATTGGTAATGACTCATCCAAATCACTATCAACCCATACTGGATCCTCTATCTCCAATAGGGGTTGTGCTAGTGGGTATAAAGTCAACTGTTTTGTGTGCTCTCCATTAGAAATGATCATGTTTCCTAGCCAACAGTTGATGAATGCATCTGCAGCCACTAACCAAGGTCATCCCAAGATTAAGTGGTATCCCCCCAGCTTAATTTTAGGCTGCAAAATCTTAAAGTTAGTTGGGTATTCCCACGAATCAATAGAAAGAACTATATCTTCAATCATACCCTCTGGTTTGACCAATGATCGGTCTGCCATTTGGAGAATTGTGGGAGTAGGTATAAGTCCCTTAAGTGATAATTTTTACTTTGTTTCATTTGTCATAACATTAATTGCAGCACCTAAATCAACAAGTGTGTTAGGAATAATAACTATACCGATACACACCTTGATGACATGACTCCCTGGATCCGAATACTTAGGAATGGTTAGGTTCCCAAGCATGAGGTCTGCTAGTTGTCTAATGACTTGGACAGTCTTCAGATCTTGCTTCTTCTTCTTTTGAGTACATAAATCTCGAACTATTTTTGTATATACGGGGATATCCTTAATGGCCTACAACAAAGGAATATTAATGTTAACATTGCGTAATTCATTGAAAAAATCAAATTTAGGTTGGGAGAATCCCTATTGAATAGGTTCTGAATGAAATTCATCGGGGAATGGAGGTTCCTTTACTGGATCCTCTTCAGGTTCTTCATTAATTTCAGTGATCGTGGGTCCCTGGAGAGCCTTCCCCGATCTTAATTGAACTCCACCTATTTCTACAATATTAACAGGATAAGTAGGATAACCTATCACCTCATTATTATACATGGGTTGTGTTGCCTTATTCTTGGGATTTGGATTTGGTTGAGCTGGCATTGATGTGGGCTTTGGCGGTTGTATTGGATTGGCTGGCTGAGTGGATGATGATGGTATAGGTTGAAGAAATTATTGTGGATGTTGATATGGGTTAATCATGGGAGGAGGTAGAAATTGTGATTGTGATGGATATGGTTGTTGGTATGATGAAGGTTGTGGCAATTGTGGCCTCCATGCCTACTGCCACGGTTGTGAAGCATATTGGTATTGTTGCATCCATTGAGGGTATTGTGGAGGTTGTTGCCAACCCCTGTACCATCCAGGCTGATTGGAAAAATAATTGGATTGGCTAGGTCCACAAGAAAAATAATCATTCATCATCCCAGGATGCATTACTCGAGGTGGAAAAGGTCACCTTGGGGCCATGTAGTAGACAGGTTCTTTAGAATATTCAATATTAGGTACACCTATAGGAAGAATCCTTAAGATGGAACTCTTGTTGGCTTCTTCTAAAGATGCAATATTTATCCTATTATAGGGGAAATCCTTACTACTATGTCTCTAACAATAGGTCAAAAAAATACAGCCAAGGCCTTTTTAGCTTCATCTTGCTTATTATGAGTATATAGAGTATCAATTTGCTTGCCCATATGATTTAGTAAATCAATTTTAAGATCTTCAAGTAAATTACCTATTTCACGCTTTGTTATACCTGTGGAATTTCCTAAAGAAGAAAGCTTACTTGAATAACTCCTCCTCGAACGTTGAGACCTCAAGTAATTCCTGTAAATGTCACAAATATCATCAAAGTTCAATTTAGAGACTACCTTTACCTATTAAATTCGATGCATCCATAGTATCATCTCTTATTCCCCTAAGAAACAACATTTTAATAGTATCAGGAGTTAGCCTTGGTTGTCATGATCGTTGTAGGCTGAACATGAAGCGTTCGAGATAATCTTCCATGGATTCATCTTCTTTCCGTGTCATACAAAAAATCTTGTCTGAAACCTCTTTTGTTTTACAATACTCCTAGTATTTTTTCAAAAATATTTCATGACATCCCATGTTCTGATGTTTCTGAGGTTCATCAACCAACATAAGGCTACATCCTTCACCGTGGCTAGGAATAACTTAAGCTTATGTGCATCGCTCTAATAGTCATAATTGTGGCACAACACATCAAACTCAAATAAGAACATATCAGGATCCTCAACAAAAAGACCATGAAAAATAGGAAAAGTGGAATGGGGAATGTTTTTCATAGGGGCATCCTCTTCAGGATGTGCAATTGGAAACTCAAAAGTGACCGGGTTGTTGTGGGCTAATGCTCTTGCATTGTTATTATTGTTTTTTTTGAGATCAACCATGACTTGAGATGCCCAAGGGGTGAAGGGAATTTTGAATGGCCTTTTAGTTTCCTAAGGATGGACCAACTCTAGACTCGTAAGATTCTTGGAATAACTTTTCAACCCTTTTTTTCAATTCTTCAGAAGACTCTAGATGGATACCAAAAGGGGTCTCAACAATGGTAGACTCAATAACACACTTTTTGATATCTGGTTCGGGTAACTCTTTCTTAGGTGGTGTGTGCACAACTAATGGTTGTAATTTATTTTTCAATTTTTCTCATTGTGAGCTACTTCCCTCAATGGATGGTTTTGATTTATTTTTCAATTTTTCAAGTTGTGAACTACTTCATTTCTCCTTTTTAACAAATCTCCCTCTACTATCTCTACTATGATTCATGCACCTATATGACTTATAACAACACAAATCGAGAGTATTAAACTTGACAAGGTCGATAATTGTGTAGGTTTTCCTCTTGATGTACTGGTCCTAACTCAACTTACTATGGTTTCAGGCCTTTAATACCTTTCCTCAACAACGAAGCCAAAATGATTGGACTAAACTGTGGATGGATTTTAGGGACAAACTATCCTTGTAATTCCATCTAATTAACAAGTGTGTGTGTAGATCAATCCTCAAGAATTTTGTGGAATTTTCCTCAGTTTATTCCTTAATTGCCAATCTGAGAATCATAAGCTTGTAAAGGGTATTGTGGAAGTTTACCTAAGGACTAAAACTAGTGAGATAAGTGGGGATGGATGTAACTAACCTATAATCTGTATTTTTTTCAGAAATCTGGTTTTTAGACTTCCTGTCAATTATGTGATAGGAACCTATGCTAGGAACATTCTGTAACAAAGACAGATTAATTACAAACAGTAAAACAGAATAAAAAATTCTCACTGAAAATGAATTGACAGAAGATAACTAAGTTTTTAATTGTAGCGTGCTAAACTAAATTCACATGTATTGATAAACACACCGATTAGCGCTGATTGAAATATTAAACTAAGTTCACAGGAAACAACAAATGCACTGATTAATAATCATTAGAAAATAATATGCTAAATTGAATTCACCTGTAACAACAAACACAGTGATTACAATACATCAAGTGATTACAAATTAACACAAAAATTAAAGATTTAGAAGAAGATTAAAATCAAAACATTTATTACCATACATGTACTAATATTATAATGATTCACCAGGTAACGGAGGAAGTGGGCCCTTCCTTCTCTGATTATTAGGTGATGAAATAAAAGCTTACTTCGTGCTAGTCAATACTCATGCAAATAATATTTTAAAGCATAGTCTTTTCAAACCAGAACAACAACTTATAGATGTATATTATCGATATCAATCTGAGTCTTGACATACATATTTATAGAGATTATGGGCCACTAAGTTTAACTAATGCTGATAAAATAGAATTCGATTATTTAGGTTGTTTTGGCCTATAGACAACAACCTTAGAAGCTAATTAGAAATAAATTACAGACTTCGATATTGTTTCAAAACAAATCAACAACTCAAAACAAACTTAACAAAAATGACATATGACTCTTAAACAATTTTATCTCCATTCCATCAATGCTCCTCTTGTGCCCATGTATTATCCACATAATTATCCCCTACTATCATAGTCATGAAGATGATTAATAAATAATTGAAGTTTTTGATATATTTATAAGTTTTTATCTTTTCTTTGCATTTTATTAAATATCCTCACTTCATTAACAAATAGTGACAGGAACAACAAATGATACTATAGAAATGAAAGGGTAAAGGGCCGATAAAAGGTAAAAATAATGACACATTTCACCCCCATCAAAAGGGTACTCCCCTTACAGCTTGAAACCAACAACAACAATAAAAAAAATGCACAAACAAAGTGCAAGAAGGAAGCAAATATTTTCTATTATCACTGAAATAAAAATGAAATTACAACATTACAACTACCATCACATGGGCTTTCTAATTACATAAATCTATAAATCTGCAAATCAGAGACATAATCTACTATGCTTTTCCCTCCTCTTTGTCACTCCATTCACATCCTTTATTTGGAATGTGTAACCACCCTGGAATCTCCTAGAAAGTGTAACCCCCACAAGAAGATATTTTGTAATTTATCCACTTTGGTAGTGCAACTTCGCAGGATCATAACTTTCGATCCAACTATTGGATTTTTCAATTATAATACCTTTTTGAAAAGATCTCAAGGAGATGCTCGATCACAAAATGGTACCTTTTAATTTTCAACCAATTTTCAGGCCCATCCAAAGCCTCTAAGTGCTTCAAAATTTACTTCTAACATTTTTAACAAGATTTTCGAAAATTAAAATTTTAATCTCTTAAATGATAAATGATATTGAAGTGATTTCTTCACCATTGGCTTCAATTTACCATTCCAGAGGTCTGTGTAAGATTTTGTGCCCATATGTGCATAAATACAGACTTATTAATGTATACACCTGAAAATGGTCATCATATTCAATTAATTAAATACAACCTATTTGATTAATGCTTCAACTACATATAAATAAGGTCTTACTTTATTTATAGTGTTCACTTTCCTTTTAATTCTTCTAATTCACATTCTTCTAAATAATTAAATAAACAAAATACCCTAAACGTGTTTATTTAATTAATCTTCCTTAATCCTGATTAAGAATTAGAGCACATGTCTACAACTTTTTGTGTGCCGCCTCATAAAGGTCACATGAAAATAAATAAGCCTAATTATTAATTAGAATTATCCTCACACACTTCCACCAATGAGAAAAAGCACATGGCTTTATTCCCCCACACTTCCAACAAATTTGGAGCACATGGGTCTTTGTTTCACACACTTGGGAATCCCATACATTTGGCATGCTTCCAATTGGTCAAGGGATTCTCTCCACACACATGGCATGTTGTCCTTGGTCAAGGGGACAACATCTTGATGCCTTTCATCTCCACTGTTTATCATTTCTCCTTCGAATCTAGACCGTTGATGGGTGCCACCTCACAAAATTCTTGAGAAACCCTATAAATACACCCTCTTTCCTTAGCATTTATCATCCACCTTTTGAGTAATGTTATAATGCTATTTTGAAATACAAATTGGAATAGTGTTATAATGCCATTTTTCATCCACACTTTAAGTATTGTTACCATGCAGGTTTTTCGTAGGAGCTTGGAGCTTTCATGGAGACTTATACTTAGCTTTCATATCATGTGTTACTTTGCATTCTCATCTTAGATTAATTAATTGCTTCATAGTTACATTTTATCATCCCCATTGCATCATAGTCACATTTTAGGTTAGTTTGTTTTATGTTTGCATTTGAACATATGCATAATCATGGATAGTTCACTATAGTTGCATATCATCTCACTCATCTCCACTTGTTCATCTATCATCAACATCATCCTTCGTTTATTGTTGCATCCATTATCCTTTCCATCATTTTGTTTCATTTAGGAGCATACCACTCATCATTCCAACACACATTTTCATACCACTAATCCTTCCACCACACATTTGCACATAGAAATCATCTTAGCTTGCATATTAAGCATCAAATCTCATTTTCTAGGTAGTCATTTTAACAACCTTTGTGCCCATAGAAATTTGAGGGCCAAACGGTTTAATAAATCCCTAGAAATAGAGGAAAATGATACGTATTTGAAAGGTTTGATTGTATTACAAATAGAGTAGTTTTACTTGCTTCAAACTTTGAATGTAAATCGTCTCATTAAGGTTTGTGTTAACATTAGAATCCACTCTACACATTTCGACACGCGCACAAAATGGCGCCCACTGTGGGGCCTTTGCCTCACTTATTGCTAACTTTTTTGATGATTTCATGATTGTAGGTTCAAGGTTTATGACTTGGGAACGTTTTGCACCGGTTTGGAGGAAATTCTGAGCTGTTTTGAAGCATTTCTGGGCTATTTTTTGAGTTTTGGCGCCTCTTGTATCTATTTTGGCGCCTCTTGCAAGTAGTGCAGAGACCATTTTCAGCTATTTTGAAATCATTCTGGCTTGTTCTGAGAGTTTTGGCACCTCTTGCAAGTTGTCCTGAGACTGTTTTCACCTGTTCCGAGACCATTTTGGGCCACTTTTAGAGTTTTGGCGCCTCTTGCAAGTAGTTCAGAGACTGTTTTCACCTGTTCCGGGACCATTTTGGGACACTTTTAGAGTTTTGGCACCTCTTGCACCTATTTTGGCACCTCTTGTCAGAGTTTTGGCACCTCTTGCATCTTGTTCCAGGACCCTTTTCACCTGTTTTGAGACCATTCTGCACTGTTTTTAGATTTTTGGCACCTCTTGTCTCTATTTTGGCGCCTCTTGCAATTTGTCACCAAAATAAAAAACTCACATTCTGTGTTGTGCATTTGCAGGTTTTCCCAGATTCGCTGTCAAAGACTCAAAACATAAACTACTAACATATTGCAAGGGCTGGACGTTATTTACTTGTTTCCTTTGGTTAAGATAGGAACGTAGCTTAAGTAAAGGGACAATGAACATCATGTTTCCTTTTGGTTAAGTTAGGAACATAGCTTAATTAACGGGTTAATGAACACCATGTCTTTTGTATGTGATGGATGGTAGGCATATGCTCTCCCCTTAATTGGGTGATCCAAAAAGCTAGACCCATTCTTGTTTATGTGCGAGTGTAAGTGGAGTATATGGCACGAGTTCTCACTTTATTCATGTGAAATAAAGATCGATTGAACTATGGGTATACTTGCTTTCTTTTGTTTATCCTAGAGGGCTTGCCTTGTGGGAAAAAGTAATCACCCAAGGGAACAACCCAACCGGTAACATGCTAAAGCCAAGCAACTTCCAACCGGGATACAAATGTGGATACTTGAGGAAAGTTCAAGTATCACGAGGATAATTTCAACGAGATGGATCAAAAGGGACTCTCACCATATAGATTATCCCCCATGAATGGAATGCCCACATTAAAACCCTTGTTGTAGATTTGCCAAAATCCTTTATCTATTCTTTGGTGCAACAACGGTCATTGCCAAGGCATCCACATTCTTGTAGTTTTTAGTAGAGGTGATTGGTTCACCATGGGAGTTTCATGGGGAATGGAAGCTTGGTTGGCCTGAGAAGAGAGTGCACTGTAAGGGGGAGCCCGTGCAACCAAACTTCTAAATTCATCCGCTAAAGATAGTGCGGTTGGGGTAAAACCCACGTGGAATCTAAAAGAATATAGTCTTACACAACCTTAGGAGTGTATATTTTGCTTGATGTGTCTCCAAAATGAAACTCAAACAAAACACCATAAAAAATGTTACATTTTGAAAGTGAAAACCTTGATTCAAAACTACATTCATTGAGGTAGACAAGTCAGTAACTTAGGTCCATCCATCTTCAGAAAATCAGTCCTTCCAACAGTGTTCAACCATTCCTTAGACAAAATAGAGTCAGAATATGTGGTTTACATGATGATTTCACGAAAGGTCAAGATTAGAAAACCAAAGATCAAACCTCTTAGTCCAAAACAACATCAAAGACATTTATCTATGCGTTACGACTTTAGAGAAAGGTTAACCTTCAATTTTTTACAAGAAAGCTTGCAAAAATAATCTAGAGTTATACATGATGTACTATTGTCAAAATCCAAGACTTTTCCAATATTTTGAGTACCTTAATTACATTTCTTGAGTCAAAAATTTGAGTCCAAGATCGTTCCTTAGATACCTTAGAAGTCTAAACATTGTCGAAACAAACCTATACAAGTGGAACTTTTCAAATTAAACCTAGATCTAAACATTTCAAGGTGCCTAAATCATCAATATCCATGAAATCTTTGCTTGTACAACTTAGTTTCATCTTCGGGATTTGTCATCCTTTAATCACGAAACTATGTCATGCAATCAAATCAAACTTGGTCTAATCAATAGAATTTGTCATTCTATTTGACTTAGTTGTAATCCTTGGCACTATTTCAAACTTAGATCAAAGCTTAGTCTAAATCATAACACTTGTATGCCCGTCCAAACAAGATCACAATAAAGGAGACTCAAGGAAAAGGAACTTGGAACACCCAACTTTGAAACAAAAAAACATAGGAAGTCCGAGTAGTGAAGCTTTCAATATCAAAACTTCCAACATTGAACCTCAAAATAGTGAGATCCCTAGCAACATGGCTGATGCAAAAGAAATCCCTATTCCTGGACTCAACAACACTCAAGGGGAAGAAATAAGCGATGAGGATATTCAACAAGTAGAACAAGACCCCAATTTCCATAAGTTTTTGGAAAAGATTTTTGAAAGAGATGGGGAAAAATACCTATTGATGTTAGCCAATCAAGGAGTTAAACTTCCCCCTGATTTTGATATCAACATCTTAAAATCACCTCTCCAAAAGACTGAAAAGGAAACAAAACAAATGGTTACTTTAACTCACCAAATGAAAAAGTTTTAGCAACAAGTTCTAGACATGCAAAGGGAACTTCGAAACGATACTTGATCGAGGACATTTGTCCTTATCCCTATAATCCATCCATCAACATGATTCCTTTCCCTAACGTAGTGAATTCCCAAAGTATGATAAATAAAATGGTACAACTAATCCATTAGATCACATAAGGGAATTCCAACTATGAGTCTAGAATTTGCGCATGACGAAACTTATTTGATGAGACTGTTTCCACAAAGTCTAGGAGGGACTTGCCTTGAATGGTTTTCAAAGATTACACCCCCATCAACACATTTGAAGAGTTTGTCAATAGATTTCTCACTCAATACTCTTACAATATCCAACATGATATCACCATGAAAGACCTTTGCAAATTGAAACAAAAAAAGGGTGAGTCCTTCCTCATTTTCTTGCAAAAATGGAGGAGATTGTTTGCAAGGTATTCTCGTCCCGTGCTCAAAAAGGAAAAGATAGAGATTTTCATTGATAACCTAAACGATGAGATGAGTTATAGGTTGGAATTACAATGTCGCCCTACCTTCAAAAAATTGATTGAAAACATAATTAAAATTGAAGAATCCTTAGTCAAAAGAGGGGTCATTAAGGTATACAATGAAAACAACTCATCCACTTCCTCCAACAACTACAACAGTGGGGACAAACCTAAATTTTGGCAACAAAACAAGAATGTGGGTAACAATGAGGTCATAGCTGAAAATAAAAATACCAAACCCGTATTCAACTTAACAACAGTTGCCACCAAGACCAATCAGACCAACAATCCTCCCAACACTCCAAATGTTAGCCAAAACAACAATCAAACTAATCTAGGGACTAAAGCAACACCGTTTCCAAAACCTTCCAATCGATGAAAATTCACACCATTGGGACAATCCTTAGATTCTGCCTTAAAGGAACTTACTGAGGCTAAGCTTATAACAGTGCTAGAAGCACAAAACTAGGATCCACAAGACAAGCCCTTTTGGTGGAACGATGCTCATTACTGTGATTATCATCAAAACAAGGGTCATATGACGAAAGATTGTTGGCAATTAAAACACACAATCCAAGATCTCATTGATAACAAAAAGGTACACATTGAAGGACCCCAAACAAACAGTGATCAGGGAGTGTTCAAGAACCCTTTACCCAATTATGAAAAGGGAGAGTCCTCTACATCGAATACCAAAGGCAAGAATATAAACTATGTTTATGATTCTACCATTCATTGTATTGAGATGGTTGGGAATTCCATCCAAGACATTGAAATTGGAAGCCAAGGGAAGGATGCCAAGGGAAGGATTCCACTACTGAAATCCAACACAATGATGACACTATCTCACATCAAATCAATGACCTTGTACCTAGAAATCTGAGCACTAACGTTGACACGAATGACAATCGAATTAACGTCATCAAAATCACAAATTATCAAGACAATATACCTATCAATGTGATTACAAGAGGACAAGCGAAGGTAACATTGAAAGGAGCTACCCCTTCCACATCCAAAACGAATGTTTTTCCTATAACTCAATATAACATCGTTGATCAGTTACAGAAGATACCCGCTCAAATATCCATATTGGAACTTCTCAAGATTTCACCGGCATAGAAAGAAATCCTGGGAAAAGCTTTAGTTTCCACCACAGTACCAAACAATCTGGAAGTCTTTACATTTCAAGCTATGGTGGGACATTTGACTGCACCTCATTGCTTATCATTCTCTGAACATGATGATGCATCCACCACCCATCCACATAACGCTTCTCTCCACATCGAAGTCTTAATCCATAAACATCACGTCAAACGTGTCCTTATAGATGGAGGAGCAGGCCTAAATATCTGCACTCTCAAGCTTGTTCGTGCATTAGGATATTCTGAAAATGCTATTGATCCTAGAAGGAAAATCACCATAAAAGCATATGATGATGAAGAAATATCCTCTCAAGGATTGATCATTTTACCCATTCAAGTGGGACCAATCATCAAAGACACAGTGTGTCAGGTGTTAGACAAGGAATGGTCATATAACATACTCTTGGGACGACTGTGGATTCATGAAATGCAAGCGGTACCATCAACCTATCATCAGTGATTGAAATTTCCTTTCAATGGGCAGGAGATCACCATTGTTGTCGATTCTAACAATCCCCAATATTGCAATGCACTCAGAACAAGTCAAGATACCTTTGTACCACATAATAGAGAAGTCATCAACTCTGATCCATCAAACAAAGAAAGTCCAGTGGGTTTTTCATCAAGATAGTATGAGGAAAGGGCTTAATCAAAAGACAAAGGGATCGTTGACTCTATTTCATGCAACAATGGAAGTCAATTTGATGCCTTATCAAAATAGTTGGAAAAGATCCAAATAAAAGACAAGGGCATGGAGGAATACTCATTTGAGCAATCTTCATACTTATCACAACTTTCATCTTCTCCTAAGTCACATGGACAACCATCCACCTCAAGACAAAAATATTTACAACCCATCACGCTCTTTGAGGGGAATTTTATAAAAGCAAGCACTCAAGCGGAGGAATTAGAAGACAAGGATGTCCTAAACTGGTTATACAAAGATGAAGAACCTTCACAGGTATCAATGTCCAATATATGCACAGATAAGTATGATAAAGGTCAAACAATCCTGAGAAAAATGGGATATGAGGGAAATGGTCCTTTGGGTAAAAGAAAAGAAAGCATCAGTGAACCAATACAGCTTGTCACAATGAATCCCAAAGAAAAAACAGGACTAGGCTATAGAGAAGACTCAAAAGAGGAAGCTACTCAAAGAGTTGTCGAAAGAATCTTTCAGCTACAGGCTAGTGAGGATCATGAAATAGATTCCAATGAATATGAATGGGACTCTTTCTCTGAGGAATCTTGTCATACAAAGAGATCAATGTAATCCAAAAGTATACCCCAATATGTATGAAAGGAAAAAGTTCTGTTTCTAGACCACTTGAATATGGATCGCAATATGTCATTGACTCAAGTGAAGATGATCATTCTTCGGGTGAGATAGACACGTCAGAAGAAAGTAACATCTTAGACCTCATTGGAAAATTTGACAACATGGCTATCCTGATGCTTACATCTTATGACCTTGTCCAATCTAATGATTCCTTGTCCTTAATGCATCCTGAACTAATTGATTGGGATCAAAATGAGCCGCTCGACATACCCACCTTTTCAAATGATGATGCCCTCGTGAACTTTCTATGTTATGATAACCCTGACACATGTTCTGCCATTGAATATCAGAATAAAGTTCCTGACGAAGGGAGTGTCAAACCTTTCAGCTGCAAAATGAGAAATATAGGAAATGGGTCTAATAGTGAAAACCACCTGGTGGCACTATTAAATCAGGAAAAAGTAAAAACAAAGAACGTATCTCAAGGTGAAAACCTCTTTGAGGCACCAAGAGATGGAAGGTTTGACAATCTCCCAGAACATTATCAAAAGAGATCTCCAGTGCTAATAGAACCTACACAATCCATCAATGTTGGTACAACTGAGATAGTGAAGACCTTGCGTTTAGCATAATCCATGACAAAAGAGGAGAAACCTCGTTTCATCGAATTCTTTAAGGAGAGGCAAATCGACTTTTCCTGGTCATATGCTGACATGCCAGGCATAGATCCAAAACTCATTATGCATCATTTGTCATTACCACTTGGCACAAAACCAGTAAAGCAAAAACTGAGAAAGATGCATCCCCATATCACCCTTCTGGTGAAAGCTGAGTTGAAAAAGCTATTAGATGTAGGATTCATAAGATCCATTGACTATGCCGAATGAATATCAAACATTGTTCCGGTATCCAAACTAGATAAGAGCATCAGGATATGCACAAACTTTAGGGACCTTAACAAAGCTTGTCCAAAAGATGATTTTCCTCTACTAAACATTGATCTGATTGTAGACTTGACTGCTGGGCATGAAATGCTATCACTTATGGATGGCTTTTTAGGATACTACCAAATAAAGATAAAACAACCTTCACATGTCCTTGGGACACTTTTTGCTGGAATGTGATGCCTTTTGGGTTGAAAAATGTTGGAGCTACATATCAGAGAGCTATGACTACCATCTTCCATGACATGATGCATACTTTTATGGAAGACTATGTAGATGATATGTTGGAAAAATCCTACACTAGAGAAGGACACTTAGAGATTCTAAACAAAATCTTCACGAGATTGGAGAAATTCAAGGTGAGGTTAAATCCAAAGAAATGTGTGTTCGGTGTAACATCAACTAAACTTTTGGGATACATTGTCTCAGCTAAAGGCATTGAGGTGGATCCTACAAAGGTCAAATTCCTTTCAATCACTTATTACACAAAAATGTATCTTTCAAGTGGGATGACAAATGCAAAGCTGCCTTTAGTCAACTAAAACAGTACCTGATGACACTGCCTGTGTTGATACCACCAGTCAAGGGAAAACCACTCTTACTATACATTGCAACAACCGAGATATCTTTGGGAGCTTTATTAGCATAAGAAGATTCTATAGGAAAAGAAAGAGCCGTCTATTTTATCAATAGGACCCTAAATGGTTATGAGATCAATTACACCTTTATTGAGAAATCTTGCTTAGTGGTTGTATTTGCTACACAACAATTAAGGCACTACATGTTGACTCACACCATCAAACTCATTGCCAAAATTGACCCATTAAAGTACTTACTCAGCAAAGCTGCTTTAACAGGGAGGTTAGTCAAATGGGTCATGATATTGAGAGAGTTGGACATCCAGTATGTGGAAAGGAAAGCAATTAAAGGTCAAGCCATAGCAGATCAACTAGCTGAAGCACCATTGACAGATAATAATCCAATGAACATTGAATTCCATGATAATGATGTCCTAACCATATCTACACAATAGTGGTTGCTATACTTTGATGGCTCTTATACACAACATGGATCAGGCACAAGAATCTTGTTTGTTTCACCACAAGGATACACAATTCCAAAATCCTACAGATTAATGTTCCCCTACACCAACAACACAATTGAATAAGAAGCATTGATCATTGGAATCAAGATAGTTATTGAATGGAAAATCATGAAATTGCTAGTCTATGGTGACTCAAAATTGGTCATCAACCAAGTCAACAATGATTATCAAACAAAGGATGACAAGTTGCTGCCTTACAAGAGGATGGTGGATGATTTCAAAAAGTACTTTGTTGAGATCAAGTTTTCACAGGTTCCCAGAATAGAAAACAACGCTGCAGATGCAATGGCCACCATTGCTTCTCTCTTGCAGATACCTAAACAACGAAGATGTTATGAATTCATGGTAGAACAAGTGTCCAACCCAGCCTATGAAGATCTAGAATCCCAAGTGATATGCCATATTGTTGACCCTCAACTTTCTCTCTACGAAGAGATCCATACCTACCTACAAGACAATACCCTTCCAATTAACTTATCTTGAAACCAAAAATGAAACTTCATTCGACAAATGGCTTGCCGCACCCTAATAGCTGATGTTCTTTATAGAGGAGGTTTGGATGGTACTCTTCTTCGGTGTCTAGAATGTAATGAAGTTGAAATCACTTTACAAGAGGTTCACGAAGGTATCTGTGGCACACATTCAAGTGGCTTAAACTTAGCTAAGAAATTATTATGATTGGGGTATATAACTGGCCGAATATGGAGAAAGAGTCATTTCAATATGTCAAAAGGTGTTCCAAATGTCAAATTCATGGAAACTTGATACATGCACTGACACAAGAGTTACATCCTTTCATAGCTACATGGCCTTTTTGCCAGAAGGGATTGGACCTTGTAGGCAAGATTCATCCCTCTTCCTCTAATGGACATAAGTTTATAATCACAGCCACATAATACTTCACCAAGTGGATTGAAGTTGTTCCTCTAATCACCATCACAAGGAAACAAATCTCATCATTCATCTTGTAATCACCATCACCGGGAAACAAATCTCATCATTCATCTTGAATTATCTTATATGTCGGTATGGTGTTCCTCAATCTATCATTACGAATAATGGACGACCCTTTAAGAATCAAGATGTTCAAGAGCTTTGTGAAAGATTTCATATCCAACATTGGTTTTCTACACCTTACTATCCCCAAGGGAACGGCCAAGCAGAGGCCTCAAACAAGACTATCCTGAAGATTTTGAAGAGAACCATCAATGAAGTTGGACGTGATTGGTACGCTCAACTAAACTCGGCATTGTGGGCTTACAGAACCAGTATCTGTACCCTGATAGGAGCAACACCCTATTCTCTTGTCTATGGATCAAAAGCTATTCTACCTATTGAGGTTGAGATACCATCCCTGTGTGTGTCACTTAAAGGGATGATTTCAGATGAGGATTACAGAGTATCTAGGCTACAAGAATTAGAACTATTGGATGAATGCCGACAACATGCAGTTGATCACCTAAAAGCTTATCAACAAAGGATATCTAGGAGTTACAATCATAGAGTAATACCTAGATAATTTCAGGTGGGTGACTTAGTCTTAAAAGAAAATCCCCATAATCAACAAGATCGAGAGAAGAAGGGGAAATTTGAATCTAGCTGGCTGGGTCCCTTTGTTATAGTATTAGTCTTTGGATTAGGAGCATATCAGTTATCCAGACTAGAAGTGGATTTGTTTGAAAAACCCCTCAACAACTTGCATCTCAAAAGGTTTTACCCCTAGCTCATCCAGTGCATTGGTAAAGGTCCTAGAAAAATACCAAAAAAATCAAAAAATCAAAAAATCAAAAAAAGGATTGAAAAACAGTAAAGAAAAAAAGATTGTCCTCTAGTGAAAACCACTTCGGTGGCACTTTGGGAAATTACCTTGGTAAAAACCTGGCAAACAGGCGCCTTGCGTAAAATGAGCACTCTCCATCTATCTTGGGCTATGTGACTTGCTCTGCATCGTTCATCCATCATGCTTCCATCTCTGTGTCCATCACGCTTCCATGCCCGCATCATAGCTTGATCCAATGTTTGTATAATGGTATCTCCTGGCATTACTCGGCCCATTCTAAAAATCACTTTGTCCTATTGTATCACACTGGGGGCATGTCCTGCATTGGATTGGATTCTTGTACATTCTCAAGGTCAAAAAATAAAAAATCCCAAAAACATTCAAAACATATAAAAATCCCAAAAACATTCAAAACATATCAAAATCCCAAAAACATTCAAAACATATCAAAATCTCAAAAACATTAAAAAAATATCAAAATCTCAAAAACATTCAAAACATATCAAAATCCCAAAAACATTCAAAACATATCAAAATCCCAAAAACATTTAAAACACGTCAAAATCCAAAAATAGGTCAAAAATTCAAAAGGTCAAAAACATAGTCTTCATTTGAACTACGTCATCTTTGAGCTTTGAACATAGGCAAGGGTGATCTTTGATTATCCCTCGAGACATTTTAGGCCAGTCTTCTCAGTGTTCGCTATGTTCATATTTTCATCTTGTAAATCTTGGTCATGTCATCAGTCGAATTACGTGGTCTCTGCGTGTATAACGTAGGCAAGGCTAATCTATTGATCAGCTCCTAAGGCCCCTCAGATAGGTCTTTAGGTTAGGTCTTGGTCGTCACGATTGTGTCTCACCCTGGACTGGGGAAAAAATCTTGCACTCACTAGGGGCAAATAAACTTTGAGCTTGAACCAATAGGAAAACAGTCGTCGGACCAAAGTTACAAACACAAACTTCAAATGGATGATGATCTTTCTGAATCAAGGGTTTATCACATTAAACACGAAAGTTCAAATTGTTCTACTTTGATTTTTGATATCATATCTCTCGAGTCCTCGATTATGTATTAAACTAGAGGAGCAAGGAAGGAGTATGATTTTTCTTTATTTGTTGTCTGTGAGTTTATCATTATTACTATGCAAGTTGTCATGTGACATGTGCTACAAAGTATCACTGATGACATTTCAAATTTGCATAGGAAAAAGATTAACTCTTGTCTGTTTACGTAAGTGATGCTCAGGTCATCTCAGTTTAATTATACTTAGATGCTTGTGTTAACTTGCAATTTTAAAACATCATGGAAGTAGTACTCAGGTCATCTTGGTCTAAAATATGCCATCGATGCTTGTACTCACTTTCAACATTTTAAAGGCCCAATGGTGATAAAAAGCACGAAAAATTGGTTAATATAAATGACAACTTTGAAAACAAGATTTGCATAGTTAAATTAGACTGCATTCATGTTAGTATTACATGTGTATTTATGGGGTTTTTCAATGCTAAAAAAATTTCACAATGGTGTCATCTCTATTATTAATAGATTGAGTACACTGGACATTAACCAAAAGCACATCATTCTCATTTAGTTGCACATCCATTGCATTATCATCGACATATGCTCGAAAACATTCTCATTTCATTTACATTCATATATTCCCTCATAATATTTGCATCAGAAAATACAAAAGAAAATTAAAAAGGACATACATTGCATATCATTTCCAACATCAAAATCAGGTCATCCACTACGCCTGAATAAGTGAGTCTCTTCAGATTTCCAAGAAAATGGGGAAATGTGTTAGAGTTATGAAGCTTAAAAGATCAATCTATTGGAGTCTTCCCATAACTTTTGGAAGTTGGACAGATTCACTTATTCAAGCTTAAGGATTTGAACATTTGAAGTCATGCACAAATCACATCACATTGCATAATCATAATAAATCAAATCACGTTGCATTACACATCATAAATCACATCACATTGCATAATCATAATAAATCAAATCATGTTGCATTACACATCATAAATCACATCACATTGCATATTCATAATAAATCAAATCGCGTTGCATTACACATCACAAATCACATCACATTGCATAATCATAATCATCTCATCACATGCATAATCATGATCACAAATACATTCATTGCCTAATCATTATCATCACATAGAAATTAAATAAAGTCACAACATTGCATATCATAATAGGGAAATCAAATGCATCATAACCGCTGCTGCATATCATATATTATCAAAAATGTCATAATGTCCACATGTACAAGGATATCCAAAAAAATAGGATGAGATACATCAAAATCCAAAAGGGCACCATATCATGGGAAACACGTCCTCAATCTCACAAAAGATGTATATACAATGTCCAAAGAACATCACAAAATGCTACGTCGAGCTCCCACCAGATGTTGCTTCTCTCATGGAACTGGTACCCCCTCTACCCAACGGGCCTGTACCTGGATCTCTCCTATCTCCAAGCAATGGCTGCGTGACACCCATGCTCATAGTCCGAGAACGAGATTTTCCTGAACGAGACTATACAAAACTCTCTCGTCTCTTAGGAGGAACCAACTCATGATATTTACCTCTGTAAAACTGCAACTCCTGAGAAATGTGTCTGATCACTCTGAAGAAATCCACTGTACCTACAGATGGTGTCGTCTACTGTATCCGCTCGACAATGGCCCCAACCTGCTCTGTCCGGTGTCTAAAGGAATCCCTCTTTGAAGTAAGTATGATCATCTATGCCTGCAAGTGTTGTATCTGCTGCCATCTATCCCTCTGTCAATCCTCAAAATATCAATATGTGCCCGACACTATCCTAACTCATCCTAAAGGGACACAATCTGTGCTCAAGCCTGTGCTATCTCACTCTGAAACAATTGAACCTCTTCTTGCAAAGCTACTATCTGTGCTGGTTGCTGATGTGAGGGTATCCCAATTCGAATCTTGGGAAGCACCGCCTGAGCTATGGTGACACTCCTCCTGTGCCCCAAAATTGCAAAATCCAATGGATGACTATCATTTGCACCATCATCACTCTCCCCACCACCCACTGCACCACCATCACTCTCCCCACCAACCTCTACACCACCATCACCTCTGTAACCACCCTCTGCACCACCCTCATCACCTTTGCAAGCACCATCCCCACCATCATCACCACCCTCGTCATCTCCTCCCTCTCCATCAACTAGCGGTACTGGCTCCTCTGGATGAGTAAATCTAAGAAAGGGATGCGTGTGGAAGAAATCTGAATAATCCTCGGTCATCCCGATGTTTGTAATAGATGAAACATAATCCCATAAACTAGGGGTCAAGGTATAATACTCTGTATAAGCTCACTCATATGATATAGAGGGGCCCCACTCTAAAACCTCTTGTCGTCATCGTGCATAATGGGCAACTCCCAGGGGCATCCCTTGAATCCGTCCAAACTGTTGACATAATCGCAGATACAAATAGCGCTCAAGCACAACATGTGTCCGCCCAATCAAATAGCGGGATAATAACATATATGGCATCTCCAACTGATCCTCTGGCCACTACTCACAATCCAAGTACAATCGCCATGTGACAATCTCCAAATCATCCAGAACTCGCCTCCAATAAGCAACCTTTCCTAGCTTATGCTAGACATGTGGACCACTATAACTGAAAACATAGGGTCTCCCTGGTGGTCGATGTCTCTCTCCCATGGGTCGAGTGACAGCTATATGTTCCCATGCCCAGGTCTGCAATAATGTGACGCCACATGAAAAAATCATCACCTCATAATAGACAACCTCATGCAAATATCGATATAAGTGGGCTAACATACATGAGCCCCAGGCATACCTCGTACCATCAAGTGTCATCCGTGATAGCACACGACCTCAACCTACTAAAAATCCCTTTGACCTATGATCAGGACAAAGGAATCCACCAATGAATCCAAAAAGCACACATGGTAAAGGAGCATATATGCTAATCATCTCTGTCCACGAGATCCATCGGCCCATAACATGATCATCTCGACATAATCTCCGCAATGTAGTTGTACCACCCTGCTCTATCTTATCATACACTACTATCTCTCCCATCATTGGGATCCGTAGAATACGATAGACATCCTCGGGAGTCACAGTCATCTCTCCAGTTGGTAAATGAAACGTATTATGATCATTGTGCCATCTCTCTACCAAAGTTATCAATAAACCTTTGTTGTTTCTATATTGTGGTATGTCTAACAAGGAAGTCAACCCACAATGGGAGATAATCTCTAAGCCGGCTGACAACAACCGGTGGACCATGTTCTAGGTCTTCGGGAATCGCTCCCGAGACTAGAGTACATCTCCATCTCCCTAATCATGAACAAAAATCAGTCAATCAATGTCATGTTCAATCAAGATTATCAGTCAATCAAGCTAATGTGCAATCATTCAAATCAAATCAATCAGAACAATCAAAATCTCATTCAATCAACCCATCATTCCTCGCCTATCATGAGGATGACCTACTATCAATCCACCCATCGTTCCTCGCCTATCATGAGGACGATCTACTATCAATCAACCCATCATTCCTCGCCTATCATGAGGATGATCTGCTATCAATCAACCCATCGTTCCTCACCTATCATGAGGACGATTTGCTATCTATCAAACTATCTTTCCTCGACTATCATGAGGATGATCTGCTATCAATCAAGCTATCGTTCCTCACCTATCATGAGGATGATCTGCTATCAATCCTACCATCATTCCTTGCCTATCATGAGGACGATATGCTATCAATCCTATTATCATTCCTCGCCTATCATGAGGACGATACAACACTGGTTCTATCATTTGATTCTCGCCTATCATGAGATCAAATCATCACGCAAAACATCAATCGAACACTACACATACCACAACCTGACTAAAATCAATCCAAAACGTGACAAACTGATGACTCCTAAACTTCAAGGACATCTTACGAACATCACCCCGAGGGCTTTCCACAATCACACCTCGCAAAACGGGTCAAACAACAAGCTAAACCACCTCAAATCAACAAGAATGACAACTTTCCAAGCTTGCAAGAGGCACCACTTGGGACCCCAAAGGCGCCAAAACAGAGTTTAACTCCAAAAACCTCCATTTTCAAGCTTGCAAGAGGCGCCACTTGGAACACCAAAGGTGCCAAAACAGTGTTGGAGGCCAAAAAATTGAATTCCAAGCTTGCAAGAGGCGCCACTTGGGACCCCAAAGGTGCCAAAACTCTCAGAAGACTCAAAAACATCAATTTCAACCTTGCAAGAGGCTCCATTTGGGACCCCAAAGGCGCCAAAACTCTTAAAACACATGAAAAATTGAATTTCAAACTTGTAAAAGGTGCCATTTGGGACCCCAAAGGTGCCAAAACTCTTGAACATGCTAAAAAAAACTCAAAAACAACAAAAACATCACCCGAAAGTGCATAAATGACATCCCATAAGCTACAACATCTATCTATGATTTTCAAAATGCTTCTAAATGGTAAGAAAATGACTAACAAAGAGGTTTCTCATAAAGTGTACCGTAGGTCCAGAGGCAGCTGGCTGATCAGGTTGGCGAAGACGCTCGAAACGATGCTTATGGTATGGGATCACCATCTTTCTCTAAGCTCTCCAATCTTCACCTTCTCCAAACTCAAAATGTAAAAATGAATCCCATTTTTACCATTTTCACCTTTTAGGGGTAAAATGGAGGGAATTATGGTGGGATTTATTTTATATTTTTACCAAAAAGGAGGGGTAATTAATCAACACTATTCAAAGAAAGAGCTTGCAACTCGATTTTGAGAGAAAAATCATCTCCGACATCAAACCTTCACTGAATCGACATTGGATCATCATCGCATCATCACAAGACTTATCACATCATTCAACACTTCATTTTCACATCCTTATTTCACCATTTATCTCTTGAGGGGGCATAATATCCATCAATACCTAAAATTCAAAGCTTGGGGCATCAAAATATTTCATCGTCTGGGGCATCAAAATCTTGCATCATCTGAGCATTGACATCAAAATCTTCTTTGAAGTAACGTGTAAACACATCACTTCAAAGAGGGTAAAAATGTATACACCTAAAAACGGTCATCATATTCAATTAATTAAATACAACCTATTTGATTAATGCTTCAACTACATATAAATAAGGTCTTACTTTATTTATAGTGTTCACTTTCCTTTTAATTCTTCTAATTCACATTCTTCTAAATAATTAAATAAACAAAATACCCTAAACGTGTTTATTTAATTAATCTTCCTTAATCCTGATTAAGAATTAGAGCACATTTCTACAACTTTTTGTGTGCCACCTCATAAAGGTCACATGAAAATAAATAAGCCTAATTATTAATTAGAATTATCCTCACACACTTCCACCAATGAGAAAAGCACATGGCTTTATTCCCCCACACTTCCAAAAAATTTGGAGCACATGGGTCTTTGTTTCACACACTTGGGAATTCCATACATTTGGCATGCTTCCAATTGGTGAAGGGATTCTCTCCACACACATGGCATGTTGTCCTTGGTCAAGGGGACAACATCCCGATTCCTTTCATCTCCACTATCTATCATTTCTCCTTCGAATCTAGACCGTTGATGGGTGCCACCTCACAAAATTCTTGAGAAACCCTATAAATACGCCCTCTTTCCTTAGCATTTATCATCCACCTTTTGAGTAATGTTATAATGCTATTTTGAAATACAAATTGGAATAGTGTTATAATGCCATTTTTCATCCACACTTTAAGTATTGTTACCATGCAGGTTTTTCGTAGGAGCTTGGAGCTTTCATGGAGTCTTATACTTAGCTTTCATATCATGTGTTACTTTGCATTCTCATCTTAGATTAATTAATTGCTTCATAGTTACATTTTATCATCCCCATTGCATCATAGTCACATTTTAGGTTAGTTTGTTTTATGTTTTCATTTGAGCATATGCATAATCATGGATAGTTCACTATAGTTGCATATCATCTCACTCATCTCCACTTGTTCATCTATCATCAACATCATCCTTCATTTATCGTTGCATCCATTATCCTTTCCATTGTTTTGTTTCATTTAGGAGCATACCAGTAATCATTCCAACACACATTTGCATACCATTAATCCTTCCACCACACATTTGCACATAGAAATCATCTTAGCTTGCATATTAAGCATCAAATCTCATTTTCTAGGTAGTCATTTTAACAACCTTTGTGCCCATAGAAATCTGAGGGCCAAACATTTTAATAAATCCCTAGAAATAGAGGAAAATGATACATATTTGAAAGGTTTGATTTTATTATGAATAGAGTAGTTTTACTTGCTTCAAACTTTGAATGTAAACCATCTCATTAAGGTTTGTGTTGACATTAGAATCCACTCTACACATTTCGACACATGCACAGAATGGCACCCACTGTCGGAAATTTGAAAAGTAACCCTTTCACTTATCAGGAGTTAGAGGGAAACCAAGATGGTTAACCTCAGTCTTAGATAACCATGATGAATCTTCAATTGGCCTTCCTCTCCATTTTACCAAGTACTCTTCATATTGTTTATTTCTTTCGCTTCTACCCACACGGCTATCCAAAATTTCTTCTATCTCTTCCTTCTCTAAAGTAGGTGCTAGAACATTCCACCATGCCTCTTTCAATCCATTCTCCTTATCTCCTTCATGATATTCTATCAAATCAAAAATGTTAAACATAGGGGAAACATGAATCTCACTTGACAACTCTACCTCATAAGCATTTCGTAAAGCATGCTTCTTCAAGATATTGCATGGTCCAAACTTCCTCATCTTTAACTTGTATGTACCAACTGGAAACCTCTCCTTTCACAAATGAACCACGACTTCATCTCCTACTTGGAACTCCTTATACTACGAGTTCATCTTATTGATATTTTTCTTCACCTCATCATGCAAATTCTTCAAGTGCTCAACAAAATATTCAGCCTCGACACTACTCTTCTCCCCCTTAACCATCTTTCTCAGTTCAAAAGAGTTCTTGGACTACTCGCATACACAATCTGGAATGATGATTTACCAATGCTCTTGTTGATAGAATTGTTATAAGCAAATTTTGACTGTGGTAAAATCAAATCACATCCCTTGGGTTTGTCTCCTACTGAGCATCTTAGTAGGTTACCCAAACTCATATTCACCACCTTTGTTTGTCCATCTATCTATGGATGGTGTGAAAAACTAAACTTCAAATCAGTCTTCATCTTCTTCCACAATGACCTCTAGAAATACCCAACAAACTTGGTTTCTCGATTTGAAACTATGATCTTGGGTAGACCATGTAGTCTCACCACCTTTCTAAAAAATAATTCTACAACATGAACAACATCACTGGTCTTATGACATGGAATGAGGTGTGCCATCTTTGAAAAATCTATCCACCACTACAAAAATGGAATCATGCCCTCTATGTGTCCTCGACAATCCAAGAATAAAATCCATACTAATGTCCTCCCATGGCCTCTGAGGTATAAGTAATGGCTGGTGCAATTCAGTATTATGACTTGTTCCTTTTGCCATTTGACATACTTTGTAACTCTGCACAAAATTTTACACATCCTACTGCAACTGTGGCCAATAGTAACACTCACAAACAATAGGAATGGTCTTATCTCAACCAAAGCATCTAGTTAATCCTCCATTATGTTTCTCCTTGATCAAGTTCTCTCTCATTGAAATCCTTGGAATGCACAACTGATTCCCTCGAAACAACATACCATCTTGGATTGTAAAATCCAACCATCTCGTCCTATCCAAAGTGATAGGCTCCATGCAAGATCTCCAAGCCTCTACAAAACCAGGATCCTCAAGATACAAGATCTTGAGCTCATTGAACCCAACAACCTTAATCTGCATTTCTATTAACAAATTTTTCTTCCTACTTAAGGCATCTACAACTCTATTAGATCTTCCACTCCTATGCTTCAAAACAAATTATAACTTTGCAAAAATTCAACCCATTTTAAATGTATTTGATTCAACTTCCCTTGAATATTTAAATATTGTAAAGCTTGATGATCAATAAATAAAACAAACTCTTTTGGCAACAAATAGTGTCTCCATTTCTTCAAAGCCTAAACTATAGCATAAAAATCCTAATCATAAATGGAATACTTCTTCTTTGCATCATTCAACTTTTCACTAAAATAAGCAATGGGTTTACCTTCTTGACTCAAAAAAACTCCAATGGCATTGTCACTAGCATCACAGTCTACCTGAAATACCTTGTTAAAATCTGGAAGTTCCAAAATAGGTTTCTTTGTAACTTTCTCCTTCAACATACCAAAATTTTTTGTTGCTCCTACAGTGCACTTAAACTCTTTTCTATCCCTCTCATTGTTTCAACTAGAGGTGCACAAACACTATTGAAACCTTTGATAAAATTCTATAAAAACTTATGAAACCATGAAAAGATCTCACCTCCATGGCACTCCTTGGTGTAGGCCATTCAACAATAGCTTTCACGTTCTCTAGATCCATCTTAAGACCCTTTGTTGAGATAACAAATCTCGGTTACACCAACTCTATCTTCACAAAACTGCACTTCTTCAAATTGATCAACAACTTCTCCTCTCTTAGCTTCTCAAAAAATTTCTGATATGCATCAAATGCTCCTCAAATTTCTCGCTAAAAATTTAAATTTCATCCAAATAAACAATGAAAAATTTACCCAAAAACTCTTTCAATACCTTGTTCATGAGCCGCATGAATGTGCTCGGTGTATTGGTTAGTCCAAAAGGCATGACTAACCACTCGTACAAACCCTCTTTGGACTTGAAGGTTGTCTTCCATTCATATCCTTCTCTAATCTAGATCTGGTGATAACCACTCTTCAAATCTATCTTCGTAAAGTACTTAGCTCCACTCAAGAAATTCATGATGTCATCCATCCTTGACAAGGGAAATCTATACTTAATGGTGATCTAGTTGATGGCTCTAGAATTTGTACACATCTGTCATTCCCCATCCTTCTTTGGTGCTAGTACTGTAGGTACTACACATGGACTCAAACTCTCTCTGATCAATCCCTTTCATAATAACTCTTGCACTTGTTTGTTCAACTCTTTGCTATTTTTTGGAGTCATACGATGGGCTACCTTATTCAACAAACTGGCTCCAAGAATCAGGTCCATCTAGTGGCTAATTTTCCTTACTAGAGGAAAACCTTCAAGTACATTATCAGAAACAACATCTTGAAACTCATTCAACAAATCTAAAATCTCTACAGGTACCTCATTATTATCTTCTTTATCAACTCTAGGGATCAATGCAAAACACATATGCTCATGTCTCATACCTTCTAGGAACTTTCTTCCTTCAACCAAATAAATCATTGCATTACTGTATACCTTTTCTTCTACCTCCTTCAGGGGTTTCAACTTATGACGAATGCCATCCTATATAAAGGAATAGGTGTTAGCATGTCCATCATGTGCCACTCACTGATCAAAATACCATGGTTTTCCTAACAACATGTGACAAACATCCATAGGTATAATATCACACAAAAACTCATCCTGATAGTTACCAATCTTAAACTATACCGATTATTGCTCATTGACCAATGCCCTATGGTCCTTCTGCAACCATGAGATCCGGTATGGTTTTGGATGCCTTCTCCTCTCTAGTTTCAATTTAGTAACTATTTCCTCTGAAACAAGATTATCAGTGCTACCTCCATCAATTATAACATTACAAACTTTACCTTCACACTTGCATCGAGTGCAGAACAATTTCTTTCTTCTATTTGGTTCCTTCTCCCCATTCAATAAGGCTCTTCTGAAAACAAGGCCCTCTCCTCTTTTAATGTCTTTAGAATGTGAACACTGAGAATCTTCATCTACATGGGCAACTCAGACATTACCTTCAGGTCTTCTATTTGTCCTCCCTTGATGTTGAGGACACTCGTAGGCTCTATGTCCTTGTTTGCATTGAAAACAAGTTCCACGAAAGCCTCCTCTTCCCGATCCTCATCTAGATCTTCCTCTTCCTCTTTGGTCTCCATTATTTTGATCTCGAGGAGAGTAGATATCATTTCCCTTCTAGTTTTGATTGCTACTAGATCCTTCAGTCTTCTTTTGATATTCACTTCAACCTCCATATGACCGTCCACTAGTCTTTCCACCACGACCTCCACCCCTTTGTTTACTTTCAAACCTTCTGTTAATATTTTATTCTACCTTAAAGAAAAATTGATATGCATCTTCAATGGTGGACATTCTTACCAAACTCAACTCTTCTTGAATACTTGGCTTCAACCCATTTATGTACTAGGAAACTTTCTTCTCATTGGCCTTAGAATGACCTGTTCTGAACAGGACTTGGTAGAATTCTTCTATATACTCCTTAATATATTTTCCCACTTGTTTCAACCCTTTCATATTCTTCAATAAATATAGCTCATAGTCCATAGGAATGAACTGTCTCTTCAATTTTTCCACCATCCGATCCCATCTGGTTATCTTCTCTTTACCTCTTCGGTTTCTCTCCAACTAGACTTCTTTCCACCATATGTTAGCATGGCCTTTTCAAATTTTACCCTCTATGGATCTTTTATTTCCTCATACTCAAAATACTCTTCCATGTCATTGGCCCAATCAATCAACTCCCTTAGATTCAGGTTTCCAAAAAAATTATAAAATTCTATCTTTGGTCTCTTTCTAATGTTGGAAATGGCCTTAAGTAGTCTAAATTCACTAGGATCCATTACATATTGTGCTTCTTATTTGAATGGCTCTTCATTTTCAGCCTCATCTTCACTTTCATCTCTTCTTCTGACATCAACTCCTCTACACATCTTCTCTTGTAGTGCTTGAACTTGTCTCTCAAGTGCTCTAAAACCCTCTTTTGTCACCCCAACATTTCTCCCACTATGGTTTCTTCTTGGAGGCATATTTTCTCATAGACCCACAACCACAAGTCCTAGTGTAAACCGCCTCACGTTCAACGATCTTTCTACACACTCAGGAACTCCTAATCTGATACCACTTGATGAAGGGTACTCCCCTTATAATTTGAAACGAACAACAACAAAGAATTGCACAAACAAAATGCAAGAAGGAAGAAAATATTTTCTATCATCACTAAAATGAAAATGAAATTACAACATTACAACTGTCATCACATGGGCTTTTTGATTACATAAATTTGTAAATATGCAAATCAAAGCCACAAACTACTCTGCTCTACTCTCCTCTCTATCACTCCATTCACATCCTTTATCTAGAATGCGTAACCTCCCTAGAATCTCCTAGAAAGTGTAACCCCTACAAGAAGATATTTTGAAATTTATCCAATTTGGTAGTGCAACTTCGCAGGATCATAACTTTCAATATGACTGTTAAATTTTTTGATTATAATACCTTTTTGGAAAGATCTCGAGGAGACGCTCGGCCACAAAATGGTACCATAGGGTACTTTTGATTTTTGACCAATTTTCAGGCCTATCCGGAGCCTCTAAGTGCTTCAAAATTGACTTCAAACATTTTAAGAAGATTTTCAGAAATTGAAATTTTAATCTCTCAAATGATAAATGAAATTGAAGTGATTTGTTCACCATTGGCTTCAATTACCATTCCAGAGGTCTATGTAATATTTCCTTCCCATACATGCATAAATATAAACTTGCTAAAAATAGTAACATGCCAAATTAGCCCTTATTGAAAAGAAACAACATTATTTTGGTTAATGCAAGATTGCTCTTACACCTTGGATGCTCCTGCATCAGACACTCGGGGTAATTTGAAAAGTGACCTTGTCACTTCTTAAGAGTTAGAGGGAAACCAAGATGGTTAACCTTAGCCTCAGATAACCATGATGAATCTTCAACTAGCCTTCCTCTCCATTTCACCAAGTACTCTGCATATTGTCTATTTCTTGTGCTTTTACCCACACAGCTATCCAAATTTTCTTCTATCTCTTCCTTCTCTGAAGTAGGTGTTGAAACATTCCACTGTGCCTCTGTTAATTCATTCTCCTTATCTCCTTTATGATATTATGTCAAATCAGTAATGCTAAACACAGGGGAAACATGAATCTCACTCGACAACTCTACCTCATAAGCATTTCTTGAATCATGCTTCTTCAAGATCTGGCATGGTCCAAACTTCATCTTTAACTTGTTGTATGTACCAATTAGAAACCTCTCCTTTCACAAATGAACCATGGCTTCATCTTCTATGTGAAACTCATTATACCTCATTTTCTGATCTATCTTAGCCTTATACTACAAGTTGATCTTATTGATATGTTTCTTCACTCATTCATGCAAATTCCTTAGGTGCTTAGGAAAATACTCAACCTTGGAACTATACTTCTCCCCCTTATCCATCTTTCTCTGTTTAGATGCAATTTTGTGACTACTCCCATACATAATTTGGAATGGTGATTTACTAGTGCTCCTATTGATGGAATTGTTATAAGCAAATTCTACATGTCGTAAAATAAAATCCTATCCCTTGGGTTTGTCTCCTACTAAGCATCTTAGCAAGTTACCTAAACTCCTATTCACCACCTCTATTTTTCCATATATTTGTGGATGGTGTGTAGAACTAAACTTCAAATCAGTCTTCATCTTTTTCCACAATGTCCTCCAGAAATACCCAACAAACTTGGTATCTCGATCTGAAACTATGCTTTTGGGTAGAGCACGTAGTCTCACCACCTCTCTGAAAATAATTCTCCAATGTGAACATCATCACTAGTGTTATGACATGGAATTAAGTGTGTCATCTTCGAAAATCTATCCCACTACAAATATGGAATCATGCCCTCTCTATGTCCTTGAAAATCCAAGAATAAAATCCATACTAATGTCCTCCCATGGCCTCTCAGGTATAGGTAATGGATGATACAATCCAATATTTTGATTTGTTCCTTTTTCCATCTGACATACTCTGCACAAAATTCTTCACATCCTGCAGCAAATGTGGCCAATAGTAACACTCACCAATAATAGAAATGGTCTTATCTTGACCAAAGTGTCCAACTAATCCTCCATTGTATTTCTCCTTGATTAGGTTCCCTCTCATGGAACTCCTTGGAATGCAAAACCGATTCCCTTGAAACAACATACCATCTTGGATTGGAAAATCCAACCATCTCATCCTATCCAAAGTGATAGGCTCCATGCAAGCTCTCCAAGCCTCTACAAAATCAAGATCCTCAGGATACAAGCTCTTGAGTTCATTTAACCCAAAAACATCAATCTACATTTATGTTAACAAATTTTTCCTTTTACTTAAGGCATTTGTAACTCTGTTACATATTCCACTCCTATGCTTCAAAATAAATGTATAACTTTGCAAAAATTCAACCCATTTCAAATGTATTTGATTAAACTTCCCTTGACTATTTTAATATTATAAAGCTTGATGATCAATAAATAAAATAAACTCTTTTGGCAACAAATAGTGTCTCCATTTCTTCAAAGTCTGAACTATAGCATAAAACTCCTGATCATAAACAAAATATTTCTTCTTTGTATCATTCAACTTTTCACTAAAATAACTAATGGGTTTTACCTTCTTGACTCAAAACAACTCCAATGGCATTGCCACTAGCATCACAATCTACCTGAAATACCTTGTTAAAACCTAGAAGTGCCAAAACAAGTTTTTCTGTAACTTTCTTCTTCAACATACCAAAATTTTTTGCTTCTCCTGTAGTCCACTTAAACTCTTCTATGCCTTCTCATTGTTTCAGTTAGAGATGCACAAATAATACTGAAACATTTGATAAACTTTCTATAAAAACTTGCCAAACCATGAAAGATCTCACCTCTATAGCACTCCTTGGTGTAGGCCATTCAACAGTAGCTTTCACCTTC
This sequence comes from Sequoia sempervirens, assembly GCA_007258455.2. NCBI lineage: Eukaryota > Viridiplantae > Streptophyta > Pinopsida > Cupressales > Cupressaceae > Sequoia > Sequoia sempervirens. The sequence goes on along the minus strand of VDFB02256132.1, from coordinate 224,575,585 downwards.
TATGGATCCATCTTAAGACTCTCTGCTGAGATAACAAATCCCAAGTACATCAACTCTCTCTTCACAAAACTGCACTTCTTCAAATTGATCAACAACTTCTCCTCTTGTAGCTTCTCAAAAAAATTTCTGATATGCATCAAATGCTCCTCCAATGTCTTGCTAAAAATTAAAATGTCACCCAAATAAACAATGATAAATTTTCCAAAAAACCCTTTCAATACCTCATTCATGAGTTGCATGAATGTGCTAGGTGCATTGGTTAGTCCAAAAGGCATGACTAACCACTCGTACAAACCCTCTTTGGTCTTGAAGGTTGTCTTACATTCATCTCCTTCTCTAATCCAGATCTAGTGATAACCACTCTTCAAATCTATCTTTGTGAAGTACTCAACTCCACTTAAACAATCCATGATGTCATCCATCCTTAGCAAGGGAAATCTATACTTGATGGTGATCATGTTGATGGCTCTATAATCTATACAAATCCACCATTCCCCATCCTTCTTTGGTACTAGTACTTCAGGTACTGCACATGGACTCAAACTCTCTCTGATCAAACCCTTTCACAACAACTCTTGCACTTGTCTGTTCAACTCTTCACTCTTTGTTGCAGTCATATGATGAGTTTCCTTATTCAACAAAATGCCTCTAGGAATAAAGTCCATTTGATGGCTTATATTCCTTATTGGAGGCAAACCTTTAGGTACATTATCAAAAATAATATCCTAAAACTCATTCAACAAATTTGAAACCTCTATAGGTACCTCATTATTATCTTCTTTATCAACTCTAGGGATCAATGTAAAACACATATGCTCATGTCTCATACCTTTTCTTCCATCAACCAAACAAATCCTTGCATTATCGTACACCTTATCTTCTACCTCCTTTAGGGTTTTCAACTTATGATGAATGCCATCCTTTGTCAAGGAATAGGTGTTAGCATGTCCATCATGCGCTGCTTGCTGATCA
>VDFB02256132.1:224495786-224574513 GCA_007258455.2 Sequoia sempervirens | reverse complement strand
AGAAGACAGTTTGCTAACTAAAATATAGGTTGAAGGAGTTGTATGAAGAGGATCCTAATTTTGGAGAGTCTTGAAGAGATTGCAAAGAACCTATTGCAGTGGATAGGACAAAGTGGTTGAATTATTTAATCCAATATGGTATGTTATTTAGAGGTAATAAGTTGTGCATTCTTAGAAGTTCAATGAGAATGAATTTTATTAAGGAAAAACATAGTGGAGGACTTCTAGGGAACTTTGGTTTCGATAAGACCATAAAACTTGTTGAAGAGAAATATTTTTGGCCTCATTTGCAACAAGATATCAGAAAATATGTGCAAAGTTGAAGGATTTGTCAAGTGGCAAAAGGAACTAATCAGAACATGGGTTTAAATCAGCCTTTATCGGTACCCGAGAGGCCATGGGAAGAGATTAGTATGGACTTTGTTCTTGGCTTACCAATGACCCAAAAGGGATATGATTCAATACTTGTGGTGGTAGATAGATTTTCCAATATGGCTCATTTTATTCCATGTAAAAATATTAATGATGTTGTGCATGCTGCATAATTGTTTTTTAGGGAAATAGCGAGGGTACATGGTCTATCGAAGAGCATAGTTTCAGACATATATACAAAGTTTGTGGGATAATTTTGGAGGATATTATGGAAGAAGATAGGGAATTATTTGAAGTTTTGTTTAGCATACCATCCAAAAACGGATGGGAAAATAGAGGTGGTGAATAGAAGCTTGGGAAATTTGTTGAGAAGTTTGGTTGGAGACAAGCCAAAGGGGTGGGATTTGGTTATAACTCAAGAAAAATTTGCATATAACAACTTGGTCAATAGGAGTATAGGTAAATATCCATTTTGAATACTTTATGGAAGTAGCCCAATAGATGTTTCAGATTTAAAAAGGATGGATAAACTAAGAATAAAAGTGTAGAAGTAGAGGACTTTGTTGATCACATGAAGAGCATACATGAAGAGGTAAGAAAGCACAACATTAAAATGAATTTTATTACAAGTATAAAGCTGATTTGAAGAGGATAAATGAGGAGTTTCAGATTGATGATGAAGTAATGGTACACCTAAGAAAAAAAGGATTTCCAGTTGGTACCTACAACAAGCTGAAAATGAAGAAGTTTGGGTCTTGCAAAATTGTAAGAAAGCATGATTCAGGTAATGCATATGAAGTAGAGTTGCCTAGTGAGCTCAATATTTCACCTATATTTAATTTTTCAAATCTAGCAAAGTTTCATGAAGCTGAAAATGATGAAGGTACAATAGGCGAATAGTTACATATACCAACACCTACTTCAAAGGAGGAGATAAGAGCAATTTTGGACAGTAGGGTGAGTAGGAGCACAAGGCATAATAAATACTTTGAATACTTGGTGAAATAGTTTGGAAGACCTATTGAAGACTCATCTCAGTTTTTAGAAGCTAAGGTTAATCGTCTTGGTTTTCCTCTTGAGAAGTGACAAGGTCACTTTTCTTTCTACCATGGGTTTCTGATGCAAGAGCATCCACGGTTGCAAGAAATCTTGCATCAACCAAAAATATTAAAAATTTTCATATAACATTGTTTGAATAATTTTTTATGAAATAAATTGATTATCTTAGTCCAAAAATTAGAATTTAAATAATTGGACTAATTTTTGTTGCAAATGATATAGTGAGAGATAATGTTGGAATGCATTTCAAATGTTTGAATTGACAAAAGGTAACTTGGGTGTGGGTTTTCTTGGGAGTTAAAAATTGTTTCAGGTCATTTAAAATCCCTCAATAGCTATAGGAAAAAGTTAGATGCCCATGTTGTGTTGGTAGAGAATTTTTCAAAATAAGCTCCTATTTGTAAGGAGTGGAGAATCTCAATTGTTAGGCTATTCAAGGGTTTTCTTCCTAGGAGTGGTTTGAACATGCATAGGAGGATTTAATAGTTTATTTTTTGATTTTAATTGGATTTTCTAGGTTAGGCATGGAGAGGGGAGTTACAAAATTAATGGAGATAGTGAAAGCAGGAAGGAAGTGACTTGAAAATCTTTGTTTTGATTTTCATTTTCTAGAATTTGGTGTGAGTGTAGTCGGTGTACCTTTTACTATGAGAGGTTGTAGACATTGATGTTGTAGGTTGGAGTTGAATTACAACAGAAAATAACATTGGAAGGTTGCAGGTTCATGGTGCCATAGATTTTCAAAAGAAGATTGCAGGTAGAAGGAAAATGAAGTTGCAAGAAGAAGTGAGATTGAAGAAGGTTGGCCTATGAATGATCTTGTTGCTTGTATCAAACATTTGAATATGATTTGTTATGTTTTCCATTAGTATAGAGGGATGCAAATGTTGTATTTTTAATTTGGTCATAATCCCATGTGTTACAAGATACTTTGAGCAATAAAAACTCTCATACTCGTTGTTGATTTTTGGCATTGTTTTAATTCAATTTTGGAATTATCTTTTGTGTGCTTAAAGTGTGTTGAGAGTTGCAAGAACTCTCTTGCATCACATATGAGAGATATAAGCTTCACAATATGATAGAATATATTATAAAATTAATTGCATCTACTTAGGAAAAGGCCTTAGCCACTAACCTTTCCTTATGCTTCTCAAACTTGCCTTCTAAATGAATGCTTTATTAGAAACCCATTTTTAACCAATAGGTTTCCTTAGGGATTTTTACTAGGTCCCATGTACTATGGTTCTCCAAAAAGATATCTCTTCATTCATTACTTTCTTCCAATAATTCCTATTTGTAGACTTTATTGTGTCCATATTTCTAGGCTCATTACAACTAGTAGATATAGAAAAAAATGTAACAAAAATCATGTTGGATGTACTATTTTGATTGGTTTCTCTACCGAGTGGAAATTTCATGAGTAGAGTATGATTTTTTCTTCTTCCTCTCAATTTTTTGATTCACTCGTTAAATAAACCTTCTCATTTGATCCATCCTAAACACCTAGTTTAGCATTAGGAGTAGGATCCTTAATATTTTAATTTAATTGACCGAATGTCCTATTATCATATCTAGGTTATAAAGTATTAGGAGAATATTTGATCTCCTTAAATATAATTTTTTGACTATACACTATATTTTCAAACTTAGCATTCTAAATATTGTATCTTTAGAGTCCATCATTATATTTGATGAAGATACATTTATTTCTCTAAAATATAACTTAGTTACCTTTTTTAACACTAGACACTATTTTCAAATTTGGATTGTTATTAATATTGGTTGTAAGATTAATAAACTACACCTACCTATTTGTGAGTGCCCCAATCTTGAGTGGAATCTGTAATCATACCTAGAATAAAATTATAGAAATAATTCAAAGAAAATTAGATGCTTGGAAGAGTTGTCTCTTAAGTCATGTAGGTAAGCTTGAACTATTCTAAATTTCCCTCTAGAACATCCAAGTGTACTTGCTATCTCTTTTCAAAATCCCCATGTAAAGTGGAATAAATTAAAATAAGGTTTTTGTGCTTAAGAATATAAGACAAATAGAGGATCTCTTGTTACTTGGGATAGATTTTGTTTTCCTAAGTTATGGTGGGTTGGGATTGCATAAAATTAAAGATGTCAAAAGGCTCTTATTGATAAAGTGGTATGAAAACACATGACTCATATAGTGATTGGTATTTCATAATCCAAACTAAATATTTGAGTAATCAAAATAGGTTGTCACTCATTGCTAGGAATAACTTGTTAACTAGTTCAACTGTATGGATTAACATAATCATATCCATTCAATTGCTAAAAAGTAAATCAAATGGAAAGTGTGAAGTAAAAATTTGAGGTTTTGGGAGGAACCCTAATTATCCAACATGCTCCTTGATGTTACACCCCATTTCTAAGTTACCAGGTTACTTTTACCTTTATGAGTCAGTATGATTTTAAATGCAATATTGTGACTTTGATATGTTCAATGGATGAATGAATATGTATTATGATGTGATTACTTTTAAAATGTTTTAATGATGCAAATGATATATGATGAATATTATTTTCATGCTATCGACTAACTTTGTTATGATGCAGTAAGTTGGATGCAGGAAAGAATAGAGCCCTCCAATAAGGAGAGGGAGAGTATGACCCAAGAGAGGAATTTGGTATGGAAACCACTAATGTACCTACCTAAGTTAATGCACACACTCACGGCCTAGGTTCTAGAAAAGCTTTGTTGAGTCATTTTGGGCTAAGTTTCGGTAAGTTAACCTTGGTGATAGTTTTGAGTTAATGGTAATGCTTGGGTGATTGTTTGTGATTCTCTATGTTTGTTAAGATGACTTGTGCCATAGTGATTAAATCTTTGTATAAAGTATATGTTGTACTTTGTGTATTTATTATATATGTATGAATGGATAAGTATATACATTAAATGTATATATGTATATATATTGTGTGTATGAATAATATGAGTGCATAAGAAAATAATACAACACACCAATGGAATATTATATTAGAGAATTAAAATGATAATCAAATAAAATTAAAACAACAAACTCTCCAATGGCGTCTCATTGTCCTCTATCTCCAAGGATTCTTTAAGTCATTTTGCACCCAGATTGTTTATGCACATGAATTTCCAAATGACAACCTGAAGAATGAGATTCTGGAAATGCAAAAAATATCTCCTACACTACATGATTGCTAGCTAAATGATATGCTAAGATTAATGATACTGCTATGATATTGATAATGAAAATGATATGATTGAACTACTATAATTCAGATGCAGCTAATGCAAGTGCCATGATTAATCTACTTAATTTAAAATGCTAATTCTAAAAGAACAATGCTAAGATGCTAAGATGACAATGCTAATGAAATTTCTGTAGAGTGTAATTATGCTCAACTCTCTATATGAATTTAATGTAAATGAGGCTCCATTTATGGATTTTCCAACGCATAAGCTTAGGTGGCAGGAACCAACGGTTTGGATTCGATCTTGAGAGATGGACGGTTGAAGGTGAAGAGGCTAGAGAGAAAAGGGGAGTGTGTTCCCTTTAGAAGAACAAACTGCCAAGTGTAAAGAGGAATCAAGTGAAGATGAAAGCCAAGTGTCTCAAAATTGGTTGGAATTTATTGAGGATAAATGCCATATTAAATATTGAAAATATTTTTTTTCATGAGACACATGATGAGGTGGAAGGTGAAAGAAGTTAGTAGAAATGTGACTAAATTCGAATATAAAATTCAAATTTAATAAGAGGAAGTTAATTAAATAAAACGAACTAATTAAAGTTTTTTATTTAATTAAGACATGAAGAAAATGATTTAGATAGAAAGAATTAGAGAAAATGAACTATATAAATAATTTTTTCAATTTATTTATAAGTAGACGAATTAAAGATTTATTAATTAAATAACTTGTATTTAATTAATTCCTCTAGATCAAATTTAAGTGTATACATTTTGCCCCTCTTTGAAGTGATGTGTTTGTGACACATTGCTTCAAAGAATTTTTTTGCTGATAGTGCTAATAAATTTTTTGATATGCCCCAGGCGCTGATTTTCAAGTGATGATGCGAGTATGCCCCCTCAGCAGATAAATTGGGAAATTTGTGAATTTTTAGGATTTTTTGAAAATTTCATGATTTTCTGATGATTTTCAAATTTTATGATGTTGCGACGATTTATCTCCTGATAATGAAGAATGATCCTGCCAGTTGATTAAATGATGCCCTAGTTGAAAAATAAAAACAATCCCACTTAATTACCCACCAATTACCCCTTTAAAAGATAAAAAGATGAAAAAGTGAGCTCATTGTAATTCATTTGCAATTGAAGATTTGAGTTGATTGAGCATTGGAGCAAAATGGTGATCCCATACCAACGCACCGATTTGAGCGAGTTCGACGACACAACCGCCCTGCCACATATGGACCTCTAGTACGTACCTTGAGAAACCTCATTTTGAAATTTGAATGTGTTTTTGGCGCATTTTTCAAGTTTTGAATTCTACAATTTGTGTTTTGGCACATATGAGGCCTGATTTAGCGCATAGACTTGTTTTAGCACATAGAGTGAATTAGCACATATTTTTCATGATTTAGTGCATAGGTTTAATGGTGTAGCGCATGTAGTTATTTAGCGCATCGGTGGAATTGTTTAGTGCATCGATAGAATTGTTTAGCGCATATACTATTTTAGCGCAATTGTGTTGTAAAATGTCGCATCTAATGACTGTTATAGCACATTTGGGTTTCTCACGCATTTGTGCTGAAAAGTGGCGCATTGATGGATTTTGATGGCACATCCATAGATTTAGTGCATGGATGCACTGTTTTAATGCATTGACACCAAAGTTGAATTTTGTTGATTGTTCTCCTTGTTTTTGGATGTTTGATGATCACAAAATCCATTGTTTTGATGATGTTTGATGGTGTTTGATGATTGACCTCATGATAGGTGAGAGTCAATGATAGGATAGATGATGATTGACCTCATAATAGGTGAGGGTCAATTATAGGCGCTCGATGAGATTTAATCAAAATCTCATTAGAGTTGATTAGATTGATTGATAGGTTGATTGATAAAATGTTGATTTGCGATATGTCATGATTATAGGAGGATTTTACAATTCTTCAATCTTGGGAGCACTTCCCGAAGACTTGGGACATGATTCCGCATCTGGTGCAGGTTGATTTGGATATCATTGCATGATGTGGTTTATTGTCTTTAATTGATATGCCCTAGTATAGGATTAATAGGGGACTGTTGACTGCTTTAGCTGAGAGGTGGCATAGTGACCACAACACTTTCCATTTGGCCACTGAGGAGATGAAATTACCCTAGAGGATGTGTATCGGATATTGGGGATTCCCGTGGTTGGTGAGTTAGTTGTTTATGATCACAGAGAGTAGGGAGGGACCGAGGCAATGAGGAGGATTTTTGTTGACGACGGGATCAGCGAGTATGAGATCCCATGGCAGGAGATGGTTGCTTCATATGAGCCCTTACCATGTGTTCTAGCTGGTTTCATTGGAGGTTTCCTATGTATCGACCGTAGGTTGAAGGGACTATCTGTTGGATGGGGCCGGATACTAGAGAGTATGATTACATAGTGGATCAGATATGCATGGGGTTCTTGCATGTTAGCACATTTGTATCATGATCTACATCAAGTAGTTTATCTTGGAGCAGCTAGTTTATCAGCTGGGGTGACATTGTTGCAGATTTGGGCGTGCGAGCACATAGCTGTTACTCGGCCTATGGCGGATAGAGATCGTCCAGTTGGTAGGCCATATGTCTTTGGATACACAGGTTCAGTTGTCCAGCACAAGCTGGGAAAATTGGAGTATTGGCGTCAAGTTCTGGATGATCTAGAGACAATCACATCACGACCATACTTGGATTATGAGCAGTGGCTCGAGGACAATAGTGAGATGCCATATGTTTTCACCATGAGGTGCTTGATTGGATAGACATAGTTTGTTATCGAGAGATTCCTGCTCATGAGGGTGCTTCGCCAGTATGGCAGAGTTCAGGTTATGCTCTAGGGAGTGACATTATATGCACAAAGACAATAGGATATTCCAGAGTGGGGACCCACGTTATCCTATGATGTAGCTTGTGAGGAGTATTTTGGGCTACAACCACAGATATGGGATTATTGTCTAGAGATTGCAGATGCTTTGATGACAAATGATTATGCTTAGTATTTCTTCACACATGCTTTCCTGAGGATATCCCATCCAGATGAGCCAGTACCAGCCTTTGATGATGATGAGAGGGCACCACCACATGCACCGAGACATAGGAGGGATGGGGGAGATGGAGGAGAGGAGGAGGGAGATGGCGGGGATGGAGGGGATGATGGCAGAGATGGCGGAGATGCAGGTGGAAGACCGATACTGGATTTCAGAGTACCTCAGAGGAGGAGATCTTTGGTTCCCTCGGGATAGTAGCAGACAGGGCCATCATAGATTCAAATTCATATGCCCTCTCGTTAGCAACATGCACAGATAGATGCCTTACAGGCACAAGTGTAGAGCTTACAGGGACAGTTATCTCATGCATAGGAGCAGATTGCCTCTCTGATAGCAGAGAGAGATACCATGAGACGAAGATGCGAGCAAGTAGAGGCCCTAGCTGAGAGGTTACAAAGAGTTTCTGAGGGGACCACTACAGGGGATATGCTTAGGGAGGTTCGACATTAAGCCAGAGAGGCTGAGAACTACAGGCTACGGTACTATGAGGTAGTTCCTGTAGAGCGGCGTGCCCCGAGTTATGCACAATCTGTTAGTGCCAGATCAGGTCGGAGTCATTCTCGGACTACAAGAAAGGGTGTAACTAGGCCACCTCCTAGAGATCCAGGTGTAGGTCCATCTAGTGGTACAACAAGAGGCACAGTGAGGCCAACAACGTCTTGGGGGAGAAACACATAGCTCTTGTGTTCAGATTTGATGTATTCACTTGTTTAGTCAGATACTTTGTGATTTCTTGCCATGTTATTGATGTATCTCTTCTCATTTTGTGATATCATTGTAAACTTGACTTTGATTATTTTGAGATTATATGAGATGCAACAGATACTATATATGTTGTCTACATGCTTTTATGATGAATGTTTATGGTGAATGCATTTGATTTCCACTCTATATGCCATGCGATGTTTTTATATGATTACGCCATGGGTATGTATGCATACAATAATGAAATGGTGATGCTTGGATTATGATTCTATATGCTTTTATGGATGATGTTTTATGCTATATGAGATGGATGCAAATAAGATGTGATGCAATTTATTTTTTTCGTTTTTTATAATGCAAATATATGATCTAATGCATGGATGGATGTATGGTAATGCTTTCTAATGTACGTATGATATGATAATGATTATGCACCTACATGTGAATGATCTTTTTTTGGTTAATGTCAAATGTACTCAATCCTTGAATGAGAGAGATAAAATCATTTTGAAATTGGCCTTGGAAAATCTAAAATGTAGATGCAAAACTAATATGGATGCAATCTATCTTAACCATGCAAATCTAAATATGCAATATTGTCATCGTGTCAACCAATTTGTTGTGCTTGGTATCATCATTGAGCTTTTAATATGTTGAAATTTAGTACAAACATCAATGGTATAATTAGACCATGATGACCTAAGTACAACTTTCATTGATTTTTGATATGGAAAAGTAACACAAGCATATAGGCATAATTGAACTGAGATGACCTGAGTATTGCTTGCATAAAACAAACAAGAGTTCACCCTTTTCCTATGCAAATCCGGAATGTCATCAATGATACTTTGTAGAGCATGTCTCATGACAAATTTGCATAGTAGTAATGATTAACTCATAGACAACAAACAAAGAAAAATCATACTCCATCCTAGCTTCTCTAGTCTATGACATCCTTGAGTTGCTCCGGAGAATTGATAACAAAAATCAAGATACAATAGTTGAACATTCATGCTAAAGTGATTAAACTATGATTTAGAAGAACATCCTCCAATTAGATTTTGTTTTTGATTGATCATGCTATTGATTTGGATGGTTGGTGTCTAGAATTTATGATAGATGTTCAATGTTGAGTTTCCGTTGTGATTGTTGTGTTTGCTATGTTGTCTGACTGTTGTTTGTTTGTTGTTTTAAGCTCAAAGTAGATTTTCCCCTAGTGAGTTTAGGATTTTTCCCCCAGTGAGAAACAACCATTTATTGCGAATATGCACAATGATCACCAAGCCAGGATGAGACATGACCGCAACACCCAGATATGTACATGAGGTTCATATGATGAACAGGCATAACGATGGAAAAAAGCGAACAACCGACACATGTTCCAATAGATGGAAAAACTAATCTATCACAAATAGCGCTTGTTGCCAGGTTTTCACTACTTGTTTTTATTGCACTGTTTTTGATTTTTTGATTTTTTTGTTGTCACCAAGATGCTTGTTTGCTAGGTTTTCATCAAGGTAACAATTTTTTTTATTTTTCACTTTTTTTGTATTTTTTCCATTTTTTTTTATTTTTTTTAAATTTTTCACTTTTTTGATTTTTTTTCTTCAGCTTTTTACTTTTTTTTTGGATTTTTGAGCTTTTTCACTTTTTTTGGATTTTTGAGCTTTTTGACTGTGCATTGGATGAGTTATGTATAAAACTTCTAGAGATGAAGACTGTTGATAGGTTCTTCAAACAGGTCCCCTTCAGGTGTAGATAATTGATATGCTCCAGATCCATACACTGATACAATGACAAAAGGACCTAGCCAATTAGGTTCAAATTTTCCCTTCTTTTCCTGATCTTGTTGATTGTGGGGATTCTCTTTTAGGACCAAGTCACCAACTTGAAATGTTCTTGGTCTTACCTTGTGGTTATAACTCCTTAACATTCTTTGTTGATAAGCTTTAAAATGATCAATAACATGTTGACGACGTTCATCTAACAATTCCAACTCATGTAGTCTGGATACCCGATAGTCTTCCTCTGAAATGATTCCTTTCAATGATACCCAGAGTGAAGGTAACTCAACCTCAATAGGTAAGATGGCTTTTGATCCATACACAAGGGAATATGGTGTGGCTCCTATAGGGGTGCAGATGCTAGTATGGTATGCCCACAAAGCAGGGTTTAGTTGAACATGCCAATCACGTCTAGCATCGTTGACAATTTTCTTCCAGATTTTCAAAATGGTATTATTTGAGGCTTCTGCTTGGCCATTCCCTTGAGGGTAGTAGGGTGTGGAAAATCGGTGTTGGATATGGAATTTTTCACAAAGTTCTTGTACATCCTGGTTTTTGAAGGGTCTACCATTGTTAGTGACAACGGAGTTAGGGATGCCATACAGAAAAACATTGTAATTTAGGATGAAGGAGGCAATTTTTTTACCAGTGATGGTGGTTAATGGGATGGATTCAATCCACTTTGTGAAATACTCCATGGTTGTGATTATGAATTTATGTCCATTAGAGGAAGATGGAAGAATATTACCCACAAGATCAAGCCCCCATTGACAGAAAGGCTAGGTTGATGCGAATGGTTGCAGCTCCTACACCGGTGCATGCATGAGATTTCCATGGCTTGACGCTTCTTGTACTTCTTAACAAATTGGAAATATTCTTTCTCCATGTTCGGCCAATAATATCCCAAGCGTAGGAGTTTCTTAGCGAGAGTAAGACCACGTGAATGAGTACCACAAATAATTTCATGAACTTCTCGTAAAGAAGTTTCAGATTTGTTATGTTCAAGACATCAAAGGAAAGTACCATCCAGACCCCGTCGATAAAGTGTATCAACTATTAGGGTGTGTCGAGTTGCTTGATGGATAAAGTTGTGTTTTTGGTTTCAGGATAGATCAGGTGGAAGGGTATTTTCTCTTAGATAGGTATAAATATTCCCATAGATGGAAGAATCAACATCGACTAGATGGTACATGACTTGGGACTCGAGATTGTCATAGGCAGGGTTAAACAATTGTTCCACCATGAATTAATAACGACTTCATTTTTTTGGTATTCGTAATAGAGAAGCAATGGTTGCCATGGCATCTGCAACTTTGTTGTCTACTATTGGAATTTTTTCAAATTTGATATTTACAAAGTATTTCTTGAAGTCATCTACCATTCTCTTGTATGGAATCAACTTGTCATCTTTTGTTTGATAGTCATCTTTAACCTGATTGATGACTAATTGGGAATCTCCATAGACTTGTAACTCTATGATTTTCCATTCCACTGCTACCTTGATACCAATGATTAGTGCTTCATATTCAACCATGTTGTTAGTGCAAGGGAACATCAACCTGTAAGATTTTGGGATAGTGTCCTTGAGGAGTAACAAATAGGATTCTAGCACCCGATCCATTTTGAGTGTAAGACCCATCGAAGTATAATATCCAACGTTGTGCTGCTAGTGTGAGGACATCTGCATCTGGAAATTCAATGTGCATGGGATTTTCATCTTGCAACAGTGCTTCAACTAACTGGTCTGCTATTGCTTGGCCCTTGATTGCTCTTCTACCCACATACTGAATGTCAAATTCACTCAATATCATCACCCACTTTTCTAATCTTCCTGTTAAGTTGGCTTTGTTGAGTAAGTATTTTAATGGATCTATCTTGGCTATTAGTTTGATGGTATGTATTAACATATAGTGTCACAATTGTTGAGTAGCAAACACTACTGCCAAACAAGCTTTTTCAATGAATGTATAGTTAAGTTCATATCCATTCAGTGTTTTTCTAATGTAGTAGATAGCCCTTTCTTTTCCTGTAGAGGCTTCTTGTGCTAGCAAAGCTCCCAAAGATACCTCAGTAGTTGCTATGTAGAGTAGAAGTGGTTTTCCCTCTATTGGTGGTACCAATATAGGTGGATTCATTAGATATTGTTTCAATTGATTAAAGGCAACTTCACATTTTTCATCCCATCTAAAAGAAACATTCTTGTGTAACAAATGAGTAAAAGGATGACTTTTTTCCGTTAGTTGTGCGATGAATCTTCTTATAGATTGGAATCTTCCTTGTAGAGATCTTAGTTGGCTAATGTTCTTAGGAGGTGTAATTTCCATGATGGCTTCAACTTTTGCTGGATCTACTTTGATGCCTTTAGCTGAGACTATGTATCCTAAGAGTTTTGCTAATGTTATGTTGAATACACACTTCTTTGGGTTTAAACACACATTGAACTTTTCAAAATGGGTAAAGATTTTATCCAAGATTTCTAGATGTCCTTCCCTAGTGAATGATTTTTCTAATAGGTCATCCACATAATCTTCCATGAATGTGTGCATCATGTCATGAAAGATTGTTGTCATTGCATGCTGATAGGTGGATCCTGCATTCTTTAATCCAAAAGGCATGACATTCCAACAAAATGTACCCCATGGGCATGTGAAAGTTGTTTTGTCTTGATCTTCTGGTGCAATTTTGATCTGATTATAGCCTAAAAAACCATCCATGAGTAATAGCATAACATGTATTATTGTTAAATCCACAATGATGTCTATAATGGGAAAATGAAAGTCATCCTTTGGACAAGCCTTGTTAAGATTCCTAAAATCTGTGCATATTCTGATGTTTTTGTCTGGTTTAGAAATTGGTATAATGTTTGAAATCCATTCTACATAATCAATTGGTCAGATGAACCCTGCATCTAATAATTTTTTCAATTCTACTTTCACTAGTAGGGCGATGTGTGGATGCATTTTTCTAAATTTCCGCTTTACTGGCTTCACTCCAAGTGGTAGGGATAAATGATGCATTATTAAATTCGGATCTATTCCTGACATGTTAGCATAGGACCAAGCAAAATTGATTTGTCTTTCTTCAAAGAATTTGGTGAAACTTGGCTTTTCTTCCTTTGTCATTGATGCTGCTAGATGTAGGGTCTTTGTTGTTTCTATAGTACCAATGCTTATGAATTGGGTAGGCTCAACCAATACTGAAGATCTCTCATGACAATGCTTAGGAAGAGTGTCAAATATCCCATCCTTCAGTGCCTCAGAGAGGTTTTCACTGTTGGATATGCTCTTTCTTTTTAATTTTTCATGATCTAATACTGTCATTGTATGGTTTTCACCATTAGATCAACTTTTTGTACTCTTTATTTTGTAGCTAAGAGATTTGGCACCCCCCTTGTTTGAAGTTTCGTTATGAAATTCATTGGTGGAACTTGTTTCAGGATTTTCAAAACAAAGGAAGTTAACAATGGCATCATCATCTGCAAAGATAGGGATATCGAGCAGCTCGGTTTGTTCCTAGTCAATGAGTTCGGGGTGTATCAAAGGTAAGGAATCATTGGGTTGGTCAAGTCCAAAGGAAGTAAGTGTCATGATGGAAACGTTTTCAAAGTGTTCGATGGCAATGCCAAGGTCTATAATGTTACTCTCTCCTGAATGATCTATCTCGCTCGATGTCTGATCGTCCTCAGTAGAGTCATCAATATGTAGTGATCCAAATTCAAGTGGTCTAGACCTTGAACTTTGTCCCTCCATACGTATGGGTGCATACCTCTGTATCACATCAATTTCTTTCTCTTCACAAGATTCTTCAGATAGTGAATTCCATTCATATTCATTTGAGTCTATTTCAAAACTAGCTTGCAATTGGAGGATTCACTCACAAATCTGCTGCTTGGCTTCTTCTTTTGTCTCTTCTTTGTATCCTAGTCATGTCTTGTCCTTTGCTTTGATTGTGATAGGCTGAATTGATTCCACAATGCCTTCTTTTCTTTTGTTGATAGGACCTTTTCCTTCATATCCCATCTTTTTTAAGATTGTGAATCCTTTACCATATTGCTCTGTTGGTATATAGGAAGTTGATGCTTGGGATTGTTCTTCATCTTTGTAAATCCAATTTAGAATGTCTTTGTCTTCAGATTCATCAACTAGAGTGCCTACTTTTACAAATTTACCATCAAAGAGCGTGATGGGTTATGAAGATTGTTGTCTAGATGTTGATGGTTGTCCATATGACTTTGGAGAAGGTAGTAGCTATGAGAGACATAAGGACTGGATCTTTTTCTTAAATTGTTTTGACAAAGAATTTAGTTGGCTTTCATTACTTGAGGAAATGGGATCACCAATGCCTTTATCTTTTGACTGAACCTTTTTCTCAAACTGATTTGACAAAGAATTGAGTTGGATTTCATTGCTTGATGAAATAGAAGTGGGAGCCTCTCTGTTATGTGGTACAAAAACATCTTGGATGGTCTTGAGAGTGTTGCAATATTGAGGATTATTAGAATCTGCTGAAATTGTGATCTCTTGTCCATTGTAGGGGAATTTCAAGCATTGACGATATGTTGAGGGCACTGCTTGCATTTCATGGATCCAAGATCATCCCAAGAGTATGTTGTAAGTCAAATCCTTGTCTAAAACTTGGAAAAGTATATCTTTTACAACTAATCTGACTTGAATTAGCAATACTATCAGTCCTTGAGAGGATCTTTCTTCATCGTCATAAGATTTTATGGTGATCTTTCTTCTGGAATCTATGGCATTTTTTGAATATCCCAATGCACGCATAAGCTTTAAGGTACAAATATTTATACTAACTCCTCCATGTATTAAAACGCGTTTGACCTAATGTTTATGGATTAAAACCTCAATATGGAGTGGAGCGTTATGTGGGTGAGTGAGTGATGCATCATCATTTTCTAAGAATGATAAACAATGGGGTGTAGTCAAATGTCCCACCATGGCTTGAAATTGACAAACTTCCAAATCAATTGGTACTGTGGTGTCCACCGAATCTTTTTCCAGAATATCCTTATGGGCTAGTGAAATTTTAAGAAATTCCAATATGGATATCTGTGCTGGGATATTTTGCAATTGGTCTACGATATTGTATTGATTTGAAGGGGCAACGGGTGTTTTAGATGTACTTCCTTTCAATACAAACTTGGACTGTGCTCTTGTGGTCACATTTACTGCCAGGTTGTCTTGTTTATTGTTGATCTTGATGACATTGATTTGATTATTAGCTACAGCAATATCTTGTTTATGCTCAATTTTAATGTCATTAATTTGATTATCAACTATAGCAATGTATTGTTTGTCATTAATTTGATTATCAATTGCAACAATGTGTTGTTTATTCTTGATTTTGATGTCATTGGTTTGATTATCAACTGCAGTAATGTGAAGGATGGTAGAATAATATACATAGTTCACATTTTTCCCTTTGTTTGTCGAAGAGGATTCTCATTTTTCATAGTTGGGTAGAGGGTTTTAAAATGCTCCATGATCAACATTTGTTTGAGGTCCTTCTAATGATATTTCATGTCTATCTATCAAATCTTGCACCAAATGTTTGAGTTGCATGCAATCATTTGTTTTGTGACCTTTGTTTCTATGAAAATCACAATAATATGCATCATTCCACCATGATGGTTTGACTCTTGGTTCCCAATCTCGTGCCTCTGGTAATGTTATGAGTTTGGCTGAAAGAAGCTCTTTTAATGCCGATTCAAGTGACTGTCCGAAAGGTGTAAATTTTCTGTGATATGGTGGTGGAGCTGGTATAGATTCAATGTTGTTTTGATTTCTTTTGGGTGTAATTCCTGATAGATTGAAGATTGGTTTTGCATTATGTGTTTCAGTTGCACCATCATTACCAACATTCTTGTTTCTTGTCCAAAATTTGGATTTCTCATTGGTGTTATAATGATTGGAAGAGTTAGCAGCGTTTGATCCTTCATTATATATTTTTAACACTCCTCTTTTAACCAAGGCTTCCTCACTCTTGAGTCCATTTTAAATCATCTTTTCAAAGCTAGGTGGACATTGTAATTGGAGTCTATAGCTCTTCTCACTATTGAGATTTTCAATGAATATTTCCATCTTTTCTTTCTTAGGTATAGGACAGGTATATCTAGCAAATAATCTTCTCCATCTTTATAAAAATGTGAGAAATGATTCACCATTTTTCTATTTTTTGTTACAGAGATCTTTCATGGTTATTTCATGTTGAATGTTGTAGGAATATTGGGTGATAAACTTATTTACCAGCTCTTCAAATGATCTAATACCTGGTGGGAGTTTTGAAAACCATTCCATGCATTGACCACCCAAACTTCTTGGAAATAATCTCATTAAATAAGTATCTTCATGTGAAAATTCCAAGCTCATGGTGTGAAATTCTCTTACATGATCTATAGGATTAGATTTTCCATTGTATTTGTCATATTTTAGAAGATCATAGTTTGGTGGAAATGGTATCATGTTTAGATTTTTGTCAAAAGGATAAGGGAAAATGTCTTGCAAAAAATATCTTTTGGTTGTTCCTCTTTGCATGTCTTGGATTTGTTGTCGAAGGTTTTGGATTTGTTGAGTTAAAGAATTCATTGGATTTTTGGTTCGTGAATCAACTTATGTTTTCTTGGGAGCTCCTTTCAATTGGTTTACATCAAAGTCATTGGGCAGTTTCACACCTTGGTTGGCCAGCATAAAAAAGTATTTAAAAATTTCTCCATGAACTTGTGAAACTTAGGGTCTTGTTGAGCTTGTTGAATGTCTTCATCAATTATCTCATCCGTTTCAGGTTGGTGAAATCTATGGAAGGGATTTTCTTCACTTTCAGCCATGATGGTTTGTGTTTCAATTTCTTGTTCTCCAAGTTTTTATTTTTGGGCTCTTGTTAAAACATGCATACAAGTGTTAAAGATTTTCTATACTTTGATCTTTGTTTAAGGAGTGCCAATGAGATACCTAAGTCAAATAGAATGATGGATTCTATTGATGAGACTGAGGTTAAATCTGATGTAAAGCATGTTGTTTCGTGATGAAGGATGATAGATCCTGATGATGAAACTCAACTAAACAATCAGATATAGGTTTGATGATTAGGAACTTTAAGATGTTTGATCCAAGTTTAGTTAAGGGAATTTCACTTGCAAAAGCCAGTTTCTTCAAGTTTAACCTGATGTTGTAATGAGGAATGATTTGTGCTCTGGAAAGGATCCCTAAATCTGGTTTTAATTGTTTGACAGACGTTCAATTTAGCTCTTTGTTTGTGAATCAAATGGATGCGCTAAAACATGTTGGAGATGCACTAAAAGATGGCATAGATGTGCTAAAATAGAGCCTATATGCACTAGACTGTCCTCGAGATGTGCCAGAATAGAAAACGTATGCGCTGAAAGATGAAACAAATGCGCTAGAAAAGACCCTAGATGCATTGGACGATGTTGCAAATGTGCTAGAACAAGCCAAAGATGTGTTAGACTGCCCCTAAATATGGTTCAAGTTATTTGACAGACGTTCAAATTAGCTCTCTATTGGAGTATCAGGTAAATGTGCTAAAAAAATTGCAAATGCATTGGAGGATGGGATGAATGCACTAGAATATGGCCTAAATGCGCTGAAAAGTGTGATGAATGCGCTAGAATAGAAAGCTTATGCATTGAAAAATGAGGAAAATGCTCTAAAACAAATTGCAGATGCGCTAAAAGATGGGGTAAATGCACCAGAATAGGCCTAAATGCGCTAGACTATGAACTCATTGCATTGAAAATAGGAAGTGCATGTGCTGGAAAATGAGGCAAATGCGCTATAATAGGAAGTTTATGCACTAAAATGGAAATGGTCACCATTTTGAAAGTTTGCTTGGTTTTCTTGTTTTTGGATCAATGAATTTGAGTGTTTTTGGTGAGTGATCTTCTGAACAGTGGTTTCAAAGACTGAAGCAAGTAGTAAAACAACTGTTTCATCCTATGATCTAAACATCAAGTGTATGTTTAAGGATATAGTCTGATCCCCTTTGATTTCCATTGGTATTGAACAAGAGAAAATATATCAATGAAACTCTCCTAATGTCAAGGGTCATTAATAACATCATAACCCACATCTTAGAACTACATCAGCTCACACAGCCGTGTCACCCCCTAAAGGGCACCCGTGTTTTTTCCTTTTCTAGGTCTTAACCAAAAGTCAATTCCTTCACTTTTGGCCAGTAATCCCTGGTAGTTATATGATGAGTATCTTGGGGGGAGATTCTTCCCTCCCCTTGCACTATGAATATTGTAATGTTCAGGAACTGACTCGGCTGGCTACTACACTTAAAGTTCTTAGTAAGGGTTTCCGTTCGGTGCGGTAATGATAAAATCCCTTAGGAGACCTCCCAACCTTTAGAACAAAGGCTTTGGGGATGGTTATCAATGCACACTACCGTTGAAGGTGATTTTCATCACAATCACATTTGATTATAGTGGGTTGGAATACTTGGATTTAGCCATTACCACTTAGGTCGTTCCCGTAGGGTGAGTAATTTTTCCCACTATGACAGGCCTTCTAAGGTGCTATTGCAATAAAATGAAAGAGTGATTCTAACATTCTGGTTACCCAGTGAAGGGGAGAGCATAGGCCTATCACTTTGCAAGCACAACATACATGGTGTTCATTAACCTTGTAATTAAACTAGATTCCTAATTTAATCAAAGGAAAAAAAAAACTCCAGCCCCTGCAAGCACCATTAGTAGTCTCAAATAATTGTCTTTGATAATGTTTAAAGCACCTACAAAACAAAAAGACATCAATTAGTTCCCAGAATTTTAAGTTTATGCAAATAAAGATAAATGTGCTAAAATAGAGAGCATATGCACTAAAAGATTTAGTATATATGCTACAAAACACCCTAGATGCGCTAATCTGGAAAGCAGAAAATGAAAATCCAAATCCTGTATATACACCAGAAGAGAAGGTAGATGTGCTAGAAGAACAGGTATATGTGCTAAATTAGAGACTAAATGCACCAAAAGAGCAGGCAAATGCGCTAGAACAGAGATTGGATGTGCCAAAAGAGCAGGTAGATGCGCTGAAAGAAGCTTCAAGTGCGCTACATTGAAATTCATGATCAAACCTATAGACAAAAACTTGCCAGAAAATGTTAAAAAAATGGGGCTAGGCCCCACGGTGGGCACCAATTTATGTGTGTATGAATAATGTGAGTGCATAAACAAATAATACAACACACCAATGAAACATTATATTAGAGAATTCAAATGATAATCAAATCAAATCAAATCAAAACAACAAACTCTCCAATGGTGTCTCATTGTCCTCTATCTCCAAGGATTCTTTAAGTCATTTTACTCTTCGATTGTTTGTGCACATTACTTTCCAAACGACAACCTAAATAATGAAATGTTGAAAATGCAAGAAATATCTCCTACACTACATGATTGCTAGCTAAATGATATGCTAAGATTAATGATGCTGCTATGATATTGATAATGAAAATGATATGATTGAACTACTGTAATTTAGATGCACCTAATTCAAGTGCCATGATTAATCTACTTAATTCTAAAATGCTAATGCTAAAAGGACAATGCTAAGATGACAATGCTAATGAAATTTCCGCAGAGTGTAATTATGCTCAACTCTCTATATGAATTTAATGTAAATGAGGCTCCATTAAAGATTTTCCAAGGCATAAGCTTAGGTGGTAGGAACCAATGGTCTGGATTCAATCTGGAGAGATGGACGGTTGAAGGTGAAGAGGTTAGAGAGAAAAGGGGAGTGTGTTCCCTTTAGAAGAACAAATTTCCAAGTGTGAAGAGGAATCAAATGAAGATGAAAGCCAAGTGTCTCAAAATTGGTTAGAATTTGTTGAGGATAAATGCTATATTAAATACTAAAAATATTTAATTTCATGAGACACATGATGAGGTGGAAGGTGAAAGAAGTTAGTAGAAATGTGACTAAATTCAAATATAAAATTCAAATTTAATAAGAGGAAGTTAATTAAATAAAACGAACTAATTAAAGTTTTTTATTTAATTAAGACATGAATAAAATGATTTAGATAGGAAGAATTAGAGAAAATGAGCTATATAAATAAAATTTTCAATTTATTTATAAGTAGACGAATTAAAGATTTATTAATTAAATAAGTTGTATTTAATTAATTCCTCTAGACCAAATTTAAGTGTATACATATATGATAGCTCATGTATATGATCATATACGTATGTGAGCATGCGTATGTAAAATACTAACGTATACTCATATGTGGATACATCATACGTATGGGAAATCGAGTAGATACATATAAATATATACACTTTATGTATAAATACTTATCGATATATGTATTATAAGGTGTTAGGATAATAATAATATATATAAATACATATGTATATATGTATGTATTAAATTAAATAGTATATACATACATACATATATACATTTATAAATATGTGTAAAGATTGGTAAATGAATGATTTTAAATAGATATGTTAATACATATATATATATATATAGAATGATATAATGAAATACCAATCTCATATATAAAGCAATGGAGTAATACACTGTGCATATGGTATAAATGCATCAAATAAGTCAAAACTAAAATATGCACTTATATAATGCAATGATAATACATTTGTTTGATAAAGTAATGCCATGTAATATAAGCCACACATAGGAAAAAATAAAAGGGCAATAGATTAAGTAAAATTTGCCATGATTAGCTAAGGTGGCAAGTGATACTTGTAACTATTTAGAATTGCATATGAAATATGACTGTTAAAATAACAACCCTTCTTAGATACCATAATCAACAAAGTAAGAGGATTGAAAATGCCACAAATGGAGTAAGTGAGCAAGCATGAAACTAGAAAGTAATGGTGCAACTATTTGTAAGAGCATTTGACTCAATAAATTAGCATGTGCAATTTGATTTCAACAACTTGGCCAAGAAATGGAAGCTATATGCAATTTGAATTCCTTATGTGTCAAATGATTGATTCTTTCAGTTGCTAGTAAATTGGAATAAGACGCCTAGCAGTGCATAATCGATCTGTAGAGTATTAGACTTGCATTAGAGTTCTTCTTTGTTGTTTGAAAGGTGGCAACTTGGGGAAGAAAGGTGGAAAACACCATAGCTAATTTGTAGTGTGAAATCTCTCCTTGAATCTGTATATATAGAGGACGATAGTTCTTGATTTGGGGACAATTTTATGATTGCATTCTTGCTGTTTATTTGATGAGATAATTTCTGTGATTTTATTGTGAGAGTTGTGAGTGTTTCTTTGTGTGTGAGGAGAAATTTTAGTATTAGTGAAGGAAGAGTATTGAGAGTTTGAAGGCATTAGATTGAAGATAGTATAGATTGGAGAGGACAACCAACAAAGTTCTTATTTGGAAGCTTTATTACCAGGCATGCTTAGTCATTCTATCCATTACTCTTTTCTATGTTGAATCTATGTTTTAGCTGATTGATTGCAAGTGCCTGTGCAAGTTATTGTTTGTTTACCATAGTTGTTGAATCAAGCTTGTGCTTATTGCTAGATTGGATATAAGTTGTTTTTATGATTTTCATGGTTGTATGACAAAATTATGTTAAACTATCTAGAAGGTATATATATGATACCTAGTTGATTGCATGTTACATATATGCTTGCATAGATTATGATGTTAGTAATGAAAAGAGATTGATACCATGCTAGAAGTATTATGTCATCATTGTTAAGGTATGATATGTAAACCTATGATTGATATTTTTTCCATGAGTGGAGAACCTAAGTTCTCGGTTACTCATATTTCATTGAAAGTAGGAAGACAGTCTATTCCATAGGGTTAGGGTGTACACTTGATTGTGTTTATTACCTTTTTAAATGATGTTATATTATACTTGACCAAAAGTCTATACCTATTCATGACATACTAATATTTATGGAGAGAACTTTACGTATCGACAACCCAAAGCCGTAATATGAGGAAACTTTAAGGTGCGGAAGCACAAAATCCTCTCAAGCTGAAAATGTCCTCAAGATTAGATATGAACTTAGTGTACATTGTAAACATGTGAATATATGAGTCATATTGAAAGAAAGGATTAATTAATATTTATGAACATACGAACATAGGAACCTTATATAGTCAATGCAAAGGATAACTTGGAATGAACCATGAGGAATTGGAGGTTGGTCGAAAGGTTCTTGGGTAAATTTACTAGAGGTTAAAAAGATATTTATATTGATTTACTATTATTACAATACTATGAACATGCGATTTTATATGAAATTTTATGTCAAGGATAACCGGATTGGTTATGGTAATCTAAAAGGATGGAGCCATATTAGATATGACATCAAAGATTTTGAACTCAATATGAGGAAGTAATCTTTAAATCAAGTTAATTCTAAATTTATATGGGTATATTGACAGTACTTTGGATTAAGACTAGGTGTGTCCAGTCAGTGACATGGTGTCATTGGTACTATTTAGTTATGAACTAGGAGAGTCATTACTCACATGATTAAAGGAAAGAACTTGAATAAGAGGAAGTTTCCAATCCTAGGAATGTTGTATATATGTGTAACAAGGAATTCAAGAGGTTGGGTTAAACCTATTTGGTTAGTTAGATCAACTACGTGTGACATCACTTTTTAGAATGGAATCTTCTTATATTATATTAAGGTCAAACCTAGTCAAGAGATATTTATGGTCAATAGAGTTTCCAAGTTGAGTAAGGGGGTGGGTGAACATATGACACCGCTCGAAGTACAAAGCATTTGTATTTATTATTGTATAGGAGAAAATTTTCACCCCTTGTATAAGTTCCCCTTTCACATACCCTCACCTTAGAAAATCAAATCCGAAGACAAAATTCCACATCACCCACTTGCCTTCCATCCACTTGGCGTTTGTCTTGTGTATCGGTGATGAAATATTTGTCAAGGAATGTGCAGTGTGCTACCGTCCCTAACGGATTTCTGTGTCTAAAGTTGGCAGAGGCATCACACACCCTATTAGGGTTGAATTGTAACGTCCCTCTTCAACCAACTGACTTGAGAATGCCTTATTCCTTCTCATCCCACCTTTAAAAAACATTCATTCTCACTTCATTTCAGGCTATAGACATTCACATTCAATCTCTCAAGCAAATTATCATTCTCAAGCAACATTCTAGCATTTCATTGTGAGCATTGCAACAACATTGACACTCCATCAAATCCACATTGCAAGTGTGAGGCAACCATAGAAGTTGTGGGCTTGGAGCCTTGCGAGACCTCCCTTTATCACTGTTGCGGCTGTGGTGACTTTGCCAAGTCCATACCTTGCATTCTCCATTGGCTAGTGAGATTTTAGGTGGAGGTGGTAACACTTCACTCCTCTCCTTTGTGATTTGATAGAGTAGCAGAGTATTATTTTTTAGTGTTCATTGCAATCTTTCTTTCTAATCTCTTTATCACATATTCTACTCTGTTGCTTTTTGGCTATCTGTAAAGGTGGAAACACCAAAATGAGGGTTTGACTGAGGCAGGTCCCTATACATCCCCAAAAATTTTCCCTCTTGCTTTTGTGTAGGTGAATGTGTGTGTGGAGCTAGCTAGAAAATTGACACTTTTGTGAGATCATCTTCATCACCTTAGCCTTTATTTACTTGCTTTATCATCTCTGTCTCTATTTCTCATACTTCATTGTTCTGTTTACCTCGTTAAAAATAACTAGCTAGGTTGTCAGTAATTTTTTAGGTAGTTTGTATTATATTTGGTGTTTTATGGTCGTACGGATGCCAGTGAGCCAAAGAGATGCCAGCGCGCCGCACTATCATCCTAGAATCACGCTATCATCCTCAGATAGAGAGTTGTCTGAGGTGTAGTACAGACTCCAAAAACTAGCTCACCTAGCCCAAATTAGAATTTCAACTTTGTAAAGTGACAAAAGTACTATGTAGTGCTCTTCCTTCTCGATCCTCACCCCAAGACACCATTTAGAGTGAGGTAATTTAGGGAAGCCCTCTGCTCTTGGCTCTCCATGACCTGGAGCCTTAACGTGGTTGGTCCCCTTCTCTTACATTTTTGGTGAACCCGACGTGAAGAGTGTCTACCCATTTGTTTGTGTTGAGACTTTTCCCTTGTACCTTGTGATTGTTGTAATCCTAAGCATTGTGAAGGTTTATGATCATCACAACCTAGTCTACAACTTAAGGGTATGTTGTTAGGAAAAGTGTGCGACACCTACTGATGGAGAAGATGGTCACTTCTAGTTTCACCCCCAATTTTTCCACTGGTTTAGCTAATGAGTTTACCACTAGTTTTCCTATGAATTATGCCGATGAGATGGGTTTCATGGAAGAGACCACTCGTGTGCCTACTCCAACATCCCCTACAACTTCATCCATAAATGAGGATGATGCTGTGCGTATTCCTACAGGAAACCTTATGGCATTAGATAACAGGTTACTATACCTTGTAAACCATTTAGAGAAAGTTCCAAACATGGTGAGAGCCACTAGGCTTGCAAGCGAGGTGAGACATGTGCTAGGAAAATATTGAACATGTGTAGAATTTCTATGTGGCCTTGCTAACCTAACTAAAGCTTATGTCCCTTCGTATAGGCCTAGATCAGGTACCACCCGAGGAGAAGCGCTCGATGCATACAAAAGAAAAATAGGTGTTTTAATACCCACTACGTTTGTTTTCATGGCCAAAACAGGGCCCTCAATTAGTGTTTCTTCTACTTCTGAGGGGCCTCACACTCTCAAGGTGAGTAAATCACCCCTTGGGTTTAGTTTCACCCCTCCTATTGTCCCTGGCAGTGGAGGCTCTAGTGGAATGAGTGGTGGTGGTTCTAGTAGTGGAGGTGGCTCTGGTGGAGGCCCTATCGGTGGTGGGGGCTCCGGTGGAGGTCACAACGGTGGCTCCAGGGGTGGTCTAGGAGGTGGTTCTAGAGGCTTCATGGTCCTTTGTCATCTACTAACCCTGTTTTGAATGCTCTGCTTGAAAATATGAGTTGTATGCAAAAATAGCTGGTGAGTCTCTCCCAGGCCTCGACCCAGCCTATCTTTCAACCCTTTTTTTCTAACATTTCCCATTTTTGGTAACAATCCAAAGTACTCCCTTTCCACAAGGAATGGAGATTCCAAAATTTGAGAAATATGGTGGCAAAGGGGACCCACAAATGCATGTGTTCACCTTTAATGCCATGTGTACAAACTTCTTCCATCACGATGTGTTTATGGAAAAATTATTTCCTCAATCTCTTAAGGATACAATGCTCAAGTGGTACTATTCCTTACCTGATAATTCTATCTTCTCATTTGATCAACTTATAAATCAATTTCTCTGATAGTTCAAGCCAACATCGGACCGAAGATGACCTTTTCGGATCTCGTTCGATGCAAGCAAGGGAATAATGAGAAAATAACTGATTTCATACCATGGTATCAAGCACTCTTTCCATAGATCTCGTACCTGCTGCTTGATTATGATGTGCAAAAGGTGTTCATAGGTAACTTGCAGAGACCTTGACAGGAAAGGTTTTCCCGTATGAAGTACCCTTCTTTCATGCATCTGTATGTAGTATTATGAGAATATCAATAGACGGTAGTTTAGTTTGGGGGATCCTCCTTGCACTCCCGTTCAGAAGGAAAATATATTGTATCAATCTTAGGAAAAGGTAAAGTTGTGAATTTAGTAACCGTAACGAATGATAACGGCCTCAGGAGCAATACAAAGTTCACAAATTTAGCAGAATCTTATTCTTCCATCTTGCAAAAGTTTTTGAAGGATAAGATCATAACCTTGGAGAACCCTCGACCTCTCAAGGAACCTTAACCTGATTGGTATGATGCAAATGCCTTTTGTCAGTACCATCGAGTCAACATACATGATATCGAACGCTGTATGCACCTGCATCACGAGATATAGGACCGCATCGAGGATGATACTATTTTTCTTGATGGGAGTAAACAAAATGCAAATAAATTGGTGGCAAAAGGAAATAGTGAGTTGCAGATATACACAGACCCATTTTCATCTCATTTTGCTAACTTAATAATTGATCCCTTTGATTCTACCACTTAGCCCTCGACGTACATTAACATGGTTATGGTTACTCCTTCCAAGCAGCCTGCAACCGGCTCGCCGGACGTGATATTCACCTCGCAGTATATGACCTTCAACAACAAGCCCTCTCCCCTCTACATTCTCACTCGTCTCAATGGGAACATTGTGACAGGGGTCTTAGATGACCTTGTGAGTCGAGTGAATGTCATTACCGAGGAGACATTATGGTTGAATTCATTATAAAGGGAGGAGTATGAAGAAAAAAAATCTGCCATTCGTACACACGATGACCTTCTCTTAAGCAGTATGGCTTAATAAATCTTTTCATCCTAGTTGGACCTAGGGATGTGAACATAAAATTTGATGTTATCTCAAAATATAATTTTTTCAAGGTGAAGTTAGGCATACCTTGGCTAGCTTCCATGAACGAAATCGCTTCTATCATTCATAAATTCCTTATATTCTCCATGAAGATGTTGTGAATATCGTGCATGACACTGGGTACCAGCCATTGGTGTCCCATGGGGGCTACTCATTGGATCATTTTTGGCCCACCCCAGTTGGTTCGCTTCCCCCAATAATGGACCTACTTTACCGAAACTATGTGAAGTACAAAATTGGGGGAAAAGGACAACCAAAATTGACCCTTCCAGTAGTGCAACAAAAATTTGCCTCCTCTTCTTGAAAGGGAAAGGAGAGGCCTGCTCCTCCTCAAGGTGCCTCTTTTGCTCCCCTTTCTGAAGAAGAGTTTTGGATGAATACTCCTAGATTTTACATGAGAAGTCCGATGGTGCCTGCTTGGTGCAATGCTAGGATCAGGATATCAGATCTTCCTACCGTGCCTCTTAGACCTTGGCCCTACCTGTATGGTAGAAGGGTCCCCATGGGGAATCCTCTATGTATCAACCTCCATGGCCCCCTACTGCTCCTTCTCTTAAAGTAGTGAATGGGAAGAGGCTCGCTGCCAAGGTGCTAGAGTCAATTCCCCTCGTTGTTTCTTAACCTCTTCCTCCTGCTCTCGTTTAGGAGTCTATCCCTCAGTTGGAGACGATTGTGATGGAAACTCCTATGGTTGAGCAGGAGCCTTTTTTCCCTTCGTAGCCCAAGAAATTTAGCTCAAAGAGTCATAGAAACCGCCTTGCATGTGAGCGCAAGCACCGGCGAAAGGATTTGGTGGCTGAGTAGGCTACTTTGTGGAGAAAGGAAGAGGAGTTGACCACCCTTGTTTGTCCTCCTCTCTCCTCCCCTCTGCTTCTATTCAAACAAATTTAGTTCTGTTGTTAGCTCCCCCTGCAAGTGTGAGTGCGCCTAACCCTAAAAAGGTGCAGGTGTTTATCGCTCCTTTGATCGAGCTGCCCATTTTGATGTCCCTCCTAGATGTCCCACCATTTTCTAAACCCGTTGACATGTCGAATACCTCAGTGGTATCTGTCATGGTTTTCTCCTCCTCCCCTGCACCTCTTGCCTCTTTTGTGGGGAGTTCACATCCCTTGATGAAGAAGAAAGTGGAGGTTGTCCCTTCTAGCAACAAAGGGCATGAGAGGATCCCACCTTCTCCAAAGGGTGGTCCTATGCTAGCTTGTTTTGTACTAGTGACAGAGAAAGTTTCGACTTCCCTTGAGTTTGTCACTGTTCTTGAGTCACTCGATGAGCCAAGCAGTGAATATTAGGCTTCATCCTCTCTATCCATTGAGGTACGACATGGCACTCTTGTAAAGTGCATGTTTAACTCTCTGGATGAAGTTTTGACCTTTTCATCAATCTTTGTGAAATCGCTGACCATAGCTCCACAAGAGTCGAGCGAAGAAGACCTTGTGGGGCCTTCTTCCTTAGTCCTTGTTGTGGGAGGGTCAGAAGCACCTCCGCTTAATATTCTGCCATTACAAACTCATCCTCCTTCCCCTTATAACAATATAGATTGGGAAGTGGATGACCTCTTGGTCGATGAGTGTTAGGGGAAGGCCTCTTCTTTATCTTTAGATTAGGTGCATGTTTTTTGTGATGTGTTCCCCCATACTTGTGTTATGTGTGTTGGAAAAACAAGGAAAAACAACTGATTCACCCCCTCTTAGTTGTCCGTCCTTGTTTTTCCAACAATTGGTATCAGAGCAGGTTCCTCTGAATAAGTCTAAAAGTTTGAGGTGATCCGGGATGGCAACATTCAAGAAGGACAGTCCAAGATTTGATGGAATTAACTACTCACTATGGAAATTCAGGATGCAATGTCACCTAAGGTGTATTGGTCAAGCCTACTAGAAGATTACAAAAGATCCATATGTTATTCCTTAGAATGGTCCCTCCACTGCTGATGAGATCAAAGATGCTGAAAACAATATTAGGGCTATTGAAGCCTTGGTGAGTGCTCTGACAGATTCAAAGATGGCTAATGTGGTAGGATTGCAGACAGCTCATCAAATTTGGATGAAGCTGGAAAATTTGTATGAAGGAGATGCATAGGTGAAGATGGCTAAGCTACAAAGTTTAAAAGGAAAGTATGAGAATTTGAAGATGGGTGAAGATGAAAATATCACTTCTTTTATGCAAAGAGTAAATGAAATAGTGATGGGTATTACATGTGCCGATGGTTCTATGGATGAGGATGAAATTGTGGCTAAGATACTCAGATCCTTTCCTCCCTCCTACAAAGTGAAGGCTCACGCTATTGAAGAGCTCATATCGGTAACAAAGATGTCAAGAGACATGCTGGTTGGTAAGCTTGTTGCTTTTGAATTAAGTGAATTTGGTGAATCTGTTTTGAAAACTAAATCAACATTCAAGGCTATTGTATATAGAAGTAACAAGCAAAGATATGGTTTGGGAGAATGTTCCAGAAATATATCCAAGTATGATGAAGAACTGAAACAACTTGGAGATAAAGAAAGAGAGGTAGAAGAATTGGAAGCACTGATTGTAAAGAAAGAAGGCAGAGGAAAAGGTAAGTATGAAGGAGTGTTACCTATTAAATGTTTTTCATGCAGTAAAATATGTCATTTTGCATCAAGATGTCCTGAAAGAGTTCCTAGAACTAAGCCTAACAAGTCTAGATTCCAAAATAAATGTTGCTTTGCTGAAGAAGGAGTGACTGATGATGAATCTGATAAGGATAATGGAAATGAAGATGAATGGGTTTTCATTGCTACCGTTGAAAATAGTCTTGTGGCTACTGAATCTGCTAAAGATGAGAAAGCTCTTGCAGCCCAAGTTGAAGAAAAGGATGAGTGGGTTATTGACAGTGGATGCTCACATCATATGACTAGTGATAAAAACAAATTTTTAAGTCTAGAGAAGTATGATGGTGGTATTGTAATATTTGGAGATAACAATGCTGGTGTGATTCGTGGTAGAGGTTCTATTTGTCTTGGTGATAAGGATAACACTGATGATGTTATTTATGTTGAAGGCTTGAAGCACAATCTTTTG
Organism: Sequoia sempervirens; assembly: GCA_007258455.2. Classification (NCBI taxonomy): domain Eukaryota; kingdom Viridiplantae; phylum Streptophyta; class Pinopsida; order Cupressales; family Cupressaceae; genus Sequoia; species Sequoia sempervirens. The sequence goes on along the minus strand of VDFB02256132.1, from coordinate 224,544,856 downwards.
AGTGTTGGATAGATGGTGGGAAAAGGCTATGATCTACAATTCAAATATGGAAGATGCAAGATACGTGGAAGTTTTGGAAATATGATTGCTATTGGTAAACAAACAAAGGTAATATTTTTCACCTGAATACTCCTAGTGGGAGTTGTCTAATTGCTGAAATAGATGAAAGTTGGTTGTGGCATACGAGGCTGCGTCATGTAAATTTTGATAGCATTGTCAAGGTAAGTTACACTCAAGCAGTAAGAGATCTACCTAAGTTAGTGAAGCTCGCTAACACAATTTGTAAGGAATGTCAGATGGGTAAACAGACTAGAGTCTCCTTCCAGAGCAAACAATTTCATTCAAATGACTTGTTGGAGCTACTACATACTGACCTTTGTGGTCCCTCCAGAGTCAGAAGTATTCATGGAGAAAGGTACTTTATGTTGATTATTGATGATTACTCTAGAATGATATGGGTTTCCATCTTAAGAGAAAAATGTGAAGCATTGGAAAAGTTCAAAAGTTTCAAGGCTATTGCAAAAAATGAGAAAGGTTTGAAAATAAAGTATCTGAGATCTGACAGAGGTGGTGAGTTCACCTCTAGGGAGTTCAACTCTTTTTGTGAAGAACATGGAATCAGAAGACAGTTATCTGCTCCCCAAACCCCTCAACAGAATGGAGTTGTAGAAAGAAAGAATAGAACAATTTTGGATGCTATTAGAACAATGATGATAGAAGGAAATGTGCCCCAGATCTATTGGAGTGAAGCTATAAGCACTGCTGTGTATACTTTAAACTAGATAAATGTTAATGACAATTCTGGTAAGACCCCTTTTGAGCTATGGTTTGGTTATAAACCTACTGTTAAATATTTCAAGATCTTTGGAAGCAAATGTTATATCAAGAGAGATGATGATATAGGTAAGTTTGATGCAAGAAGCGATGAAGGAATATTTTTAGGTTCCTCTACTAAGAGCAAGGCCTATCGATGCTATAACAAAAGACTGAGAAAGATGGTTGAGAGAGAAAATGTTAGATTTGATGAGGATTTTGTCAAATCATCCAGATATTGTGGATATGATTTAGATGAGGACAACACAAACAAAGGGAAGAATGTTTAGACACAAAATCAACTTCAAATTGTGCCATATGTTCCATATGTTCCAGTCATTCTGGTAAAGCAACTTCAATTTGTTTTGGTAAATCAAGGTAGTCATGAAGTAGAGACAAGTGCAAGTGCAGAAGGAAGATAAGAAGAATAAAAAATTCAAGAAAATTCCAAAACTCCAAGGTATGTAAAGCTAAACCATTCTAAAAGCCAAATTATAGGAGATAAAAATAAAGGAGTGTAAACTAGAAGAAAGATTGCAGAAGAGTACTGCCTAATTTCCAAGAGTGAACCTAAAAATGTCACTGAAGCCTGCCAAGATGAACACTGGATGGAAGCTATGAAGGAAGAGTTGACACAAATTGAAAAGAATGATACGTGGATACTGGTTCCCAGACCTAAAGATAAAAATGTGATTGGTACTAAATAGGTGTTTCAGAACAAGCTGAATGAACAAGGTGAAATGATTCGGAATAAAGCAAGACTGGTATGTAAAGGGTATTCTCAGATGGAAGGTGTTGATTTTGAATAAATTTTTTCCCTTGTTGCCAAAATTGAAGCTGTTAGATTATTTCTTGCTTATGCTACATGCAATGACTATAAATTCTATTAGATGGATGTGAAGTCAACATTTATGAATGGAGAACTAGAAGAAGAAGTATACATTGAACAACCAGATGGATTTTAGCTAACTGACAAGGAAGATATGGTTTGCTGCCTAAAGAAAGCTCTATATGGACTTAAGCAAGCCCCCAGAGCTTGGTATGCTAGATTGGACAAATACTTACGAAAGCTTGGATTCACTAAAGGTACTACTGATAGCAACTTATATTTCAAATTGGATCATGATAAAGAGTTCATTATAGAAGTCTTTGTTGATGACATCATTTTTGGAGATGACAATCTATGTATGAAGTTTGTTGATGAGATGAAGGATGAATTTGAGATGAGTATGATTGGAGAGATGAATTTCTTTCTAGGATTGCAAGTGACCCAGTTAGACAAGGGGATATTCATATCTTAGTCCAAATATGTGAGAGCTATTGAAGAAATTTGGGATGGAAGAATGAAAGCCTGTTGGTACTCCCATGGTGATTGGATGTAAGCTAACACAAAATGATGATTCTCCTAAGGTGAATCAAACTAGATACAGGTCAATGATTAGTGGATTGCTTTATTTAACCTAGACTAGACTAGATATTATGAATATTGTATGCATGGTTGCCAGATTTTAGGCTGATCCAAAAGAATCACATGTGACTATTGTTAAGAGAATCTTCAGATATCTGAAAGGAATAGTTGTCTTTGGACTTTGGTATCCAAAGGATGATGATCTCACTTTAAGTGCATATACTGATGTAGATTGGGTTGGAGATGTGGATGACAGGAAAAGTACTAGTGGTGGTGCTTTCTTCCTAGGGAAGAAGCTGGTGTCCTGGTTGAGCAAAAAGAAAAATTCCATTTCTCTATCTATTGTTGAAGTAGAATATATTGATGCTGCAAATAATTGTACTTAAGTGATATGGATGAAATAGATGTTGAAAGATATTAGGGTGGTATATGAAGAGCCTACTGCCATATACTGTGACAATTCAAGTGCAATAAATATTTCAAAGAATCTAGTACTGCACTCTAAGACTAAACATATATCAATCAAGTTTCACTTCTTGAGGGAGAAAGTGAATGAGAAAGAAGTCAGATTGGAGTATGTGCCTACCAAAGAACAGATTGCAGACATCTTTACTAAACCATTTTTGAAGGATAATTTTGAGTATCTCAGAGGAATGCTAGGGGTAATTACCCCTCCTGATAAGAACTAAGAGATGCATTTACTTGCATCAATCTGTGAGCTACATTGCTATATTCGATCCGGGATTGATGTTTTTGTACTGCACTAGGAGTCAGATGCATATGTGGTTTAGAGCATGTATATGGAAAGGTCATGGTTACCTTTTCCATTGATGTCCGGGAGAAGTGCAATGAAAAATATTTTTAAGGGTCGAGAAATTAAGGAGAAGAGTCAAAACCAAAGGGAAACAAGTGTGTTGGGTTGATGGTATTTTTCACATCATGTGTTGCCATCAATGCCAAAGGGGGAGATTGTTGGATGCTATGGATGTGTTGTTGATATGTGGTTGTCATTGATGTCAACACTATTAGCATTTGGTGTATTAGAGGCTGTATATGTCGAGGATATAGAGAAAATTGTAAAAGAAAGTGTTCCAGGTTCCCAGTGGAACTGTGCAGGTCATGAAGGCGTCTTGTTCTTTATGTTGAAGTTTAGCTGCTGTGGATTAAAGGGTTTTTTTTTGAGTGTATCTAGATCATCTACTGGAAGTTTCAAAGGTCCGCATATAGATTTGATCATGTCATGGTCTGACAGTGTTTCTGTGGTCTCTGTCAGTGTTCCTGAGTGAAGTTTGTGTGATTCTGGAAATCTCAGTTGTTGCGGATGTTTCTTTGTTGTTTCTTGGTGCTCTTGGATGTTTCTAGATTGTGTTCTATCTTTGTGGTACGCCCACATTGATGGGTGTGCTTGTGGTCAAAGATATTTTCTTGTGTATGTTCAATTTTTCTTGTTCTTGGCCGACATGTTGATGGTAGCATGTTGTGGATATTCGAGGTGAAATTAATTGAAGTATTTTTGTGTTGGAGTTGTTAATTTGGGTCCTACTATGTTGTGGCTGACCTTGGTGGATTCACATTTAAAAATTTATTTGTAAATTTGGGCTGACATTGAAAATATGTTTTATTTTCCCGGTCAACTAAAATGAAATATCATGTAATAGATATATAAGAGCGATTGTTTCATTGGTGTAGTGTGTGGAAAAGGTGCTTCATGTGTTGGATGTGCTCTTATGTGTGTATGTGTGAATATCATTCGATTGCAGAGCAGAGTGTGAAGTAGTTTGTGAAGGAGTTTTTTGTGCTTAATTGGAACTGTAATCAGGCTTGTGCAGAAGCTATTTTCTCAGTTCATACCCTTCGGATTTTAATCCTATTCTATATTGTTGGGTAGTGAGCCCCTTCTGTAATTGAGTAGTGAGATCTAGGAAGTGTTCTTGAATGCATGTGCATTCCCCTTTATTGATTTCATTATACTTTTAACAGGGTATAATCTTGTGGACTAACATCCACCGTGGTTTTTCCCCTAATAGGGTTTCCATGTAAAAAATCTTGGCATTCTCTGTCTCTCTGATGTGTTAATTGTTTATGGTTAATTGCTTATTCATCAGATCTGAGATTAAGTTAAGTTTGAAAATTTTATTATTCTGTGACAACTGATTCATCCCCCCTCTCAGTTGTCTGTCCTTTTTTTTCCAACAATGTGTTCCTGGATGACCCTTGCCACCCTTATTGGTGCTTAGATACCTGAGTGATGTGTCGTAAACCTTTTATTTGTATCATCATTCTTCCTTTGTTATGTGTATTGATTTTTGACAAATTGGGGATGATGCAATGTGTTGGGGGCATTTAGGCTTCCCTTCCATGTTGACCCAATTTTTTAATTTTTACTTTGTCTTCTCATGCATTCTTCACATGGTCTGATATAGTGGGGGGTTGATGATAGTTTATTTATATACTATTATTATACTTATCTATATTTATGAGAAGATCTGACCCTAAAATATTAGATCACCCTTGTGTCCCTTGTTTGTGACTTCTCTTTTGCTCTTTTATCTTTCTCTCTTCTTTGCTTGAGTTTTCCCTCGTATGTGTGACAATGTTCCTTTCACAATGGTTTGATTTTCAGAAAATGCATTCGTTGTCAATGAATATTTTCTTGAAAAATCTTGCAAACCTTTTTTCAAAAATCACATTCTCGACTTGGACCCCTAGCTGAATGTGTTTCCTTCATCATGGATTTGCAAAAAAAGAACTTGATAACTCTCCTTCGAAGTGGGAGAAAATTTTCCTGTGGGAGAAGCCTCAACCTTCCCCTTGCGAGGGGGAATTTTCTTCCTGTCGAATTCCTTGATGAAGTGAAAATGTTTTGAAAGGATTCCTTGATGATGAATCGATTTGAGAAAAATGTCTCTTTAACACTTTCAAACAGTGCATCCCTTGAGTGGTCCCCTCTTCCTTTGAAGGGTTCCTAAGGGACCCCTTCTAAAGTATGTCAATATGTTGATTGTTTGCGTGACTATCTGCTTGTTTTCCTACGTGTCTGATTTTTGTTTTTTGAAATGTTCTATCTACAGATTAACATGTTGCTTTGCAAGTGCGCCTATGAAGTCACTTTCCAGTTTGACTTTACAGATTCCCCTTACTTTGGGCTTCCTTCATGAGAGAGAATTTGGGGGTTTCCTTGTAGGTCTACGGGCCTATAAGGTGCTTACTTCATTAGGCTTCCTTCATGAGAGAGAACTTGGGGGTTTCCTTCTTACAGGTCTACGGGCTTGTGAGACACTTTCATCCTGCGAGATTTTCCATTGTTGGTCCGAGGGCCTTCGATGTACTTTGTGCAACTTCATAGTTCTCCAGGGCTATGGAGTCCTTTTGTTTGAAACTCCTCAGGGACAGTACCTATGGAGTCCTTTTCCTACCCTGCGCTGAGCTTTTCCAGATCATGGTCTACCTCCTTGACGGTTCAGGTATACATTTCTAACCCTACTTACTCTTTGATCTACTTTACTGAACACTCATCGATATTCATGCTCACTAAAGTGGGGGAAAAATGTATAGGAGTGAAATTACACCCCTTGTGTAAGTTCCCCTTCACATACCCTCACCTTAGAAAATCAAATCCAAAGGAAAAACTCCACATCACCCACTTTTGTTCCATCCACTTAGCATTTTTCCTGTGTGTTAGTGAGGGAATATTTGTCAAGGACGAACATGCGATGCAGAGATGTATGAGTGGTGCACTGTTGTCCCTGATGGATTCCTACTTCTAAAGTTGGCAGAGGCATTACACACCCTATTGGGGTCAAATTGTAATGTCCCTCTTCGAACAACTGACCTAAAAATGCCTTATTCCTTCTCATCCCACTTCAAAAACATTCATTCTCACTTCATTTCGGGCTCTAGACATTCACATTCGATCTCTCAAGAAAATTCTCATTCTCAAGCAACATTCTAGCATTTCATTGTGAGCATTGCAACAACATTGACACTCCCAACTCCACATTGCAAGTGTGGGGAAGCCATAGAAGTTGTGGGCTTGGAGTCTTGTGAGACCTCCCTTCATCACTGTTACGGTTGTGGTGAATTTTCCAAGTCCATACCTTGCATTCTCCTCCATTGGCTAGTGAGATTTTGGGTGGAGGTGGTAACACTTCACTCCTCTCCTTTTTGATTTGATAGAGTAGCATAATATTGTTTTGTAGTGTTCATTGCAATCTTTCTTTCTACTTTCCTTATCACATATTCTACTCAGTTGCTTTTTGGCTGTCCGTGGAGGTGGAAACACCAAAACGGGGGTCTTCTTGAGGCAGGCCCCTATACAACCCCACCAATTTTCCCTCTTGCTTGTGTGTAGGTGAATGTGTATGTGGAGCAAGCTGGTGAACTGATGCTTTTGTGAGATGATCTTCATCACCCTAGCCTTTATTTACTTACTTTATCATCTTCGTCTCTATTTCTCGTACTTCATTGTTCTGTTTACCTTGTTAAAAATAACTAGCTAGGCTGTTAGTAAGTTGTAGGTTGTTTGTACTATATTTGGTGTTTTTTGGCCGTACAGACACCAACATGCCAGAGAGACACTAGCGTGTTGTTGTCCTCAAACAGAGGGTTATCTGAGGTGTAGTATTGACTCCAAAAACCAGCTCACCTAGCCCAAACCAGAATTTTGAGTTTGTAGAGTGATTGAAGTACTATGTAGTGCTCTTCATTCTCAATCCTCACCCCAAGACACCCTTTAGAGTGAGGTTAGTTAGGGCAGCCCTCTGCTCTCGGCTCTCTGTGACTTGGAGCCTTGACATGGTTGGTCCCCCTCTTTTACAATTATATATGATAAATCTTTGGCCAAAGTAAGTGTAGTTGCTACTGTGTACACTTTGTTGGTTCACTGTGAGCGAAGAATTGCATAACTAGTAGGGAGTGTCATGCATGTTAGGCGGGCTCAATGTATGGCAACACTAGTTATGTAGGACACAACACCATGCTCAAGTAGACATTATTTATATTAGAGGGTTTCCATACCAAACTCTTCGTTGAAGGGTAGGGCCATCTTACTAGTTAGGAAGATGTGTAGGGGACCACATTAAGTCTGTGGTTGGTGGAAAAGCACTTGGGTGATGCTCCCCCTCATGTAGTTGATATCCGAGAATTGTGGGAAACAAAAGAAGATGAAGATATGTGTTTTGGGTGTGGACAACTTGACTAATGTACTCTTGTACAACTATGCTCTTGAAAGCTATGTAAGGTCTTGTAAGCTATGATTTGTAATTATGATCTTGAATCTATTTAGAAAATGTATATAAAAGATGAATTCATTACTTGGGATTATGTAATGTTACTTTATTATTCATGCAATATAATTTGGAATGGGTTTATTTCAAATGATCAATGTGTTAGTGAAAAAGGAAAATTTTATTTCCATGTATTGGTGAACTTGATCTTTTCACATTCTGAGTTAAAACTTAGTTGAAATCAATAGGGTAAAATATGGGGCATGTTACACTTGATCTCTACTAGGTATGTTCCAAAACTAAAAATTCTTTTTGTGACCAATGTGGCTATTACATTGCTAATTTTTGGAGTAGCACTTCAAAGGGAAATTCTTAGAAGATATTCAATTATATGAATAGTATATCAAACATAATTGCATTAGAATACCTACTCAAGAAATTAAATCATGTATGTTTCAATTTATTTCCTAGGGAAGATGAAATCATATGGTCACTAGCCCCTACTGTAACCTATTCAATAAAACCTAGTTTTAATTTGATCATAGATTCACCAGACCCTGATTTTATGTCGTCTTCTATTTGGAACCTTAACCTTATTCCTAATATAAAATTATTATAGTGGCCCACTTTCCAAGGTAAAATAATTACAAATGATAATTAAAATTTGAGAAGATTTTCTCTATTTATCAAGTGTATCTTATGTAAAAAGGATGAAGAATTTGTTAATCACAAGGATAAAGAATCTATTAATCACTTGTTCATTCAATTCTGATTTGTCTTAAGCCTTGGAAAAGCTATTCTCGAAAGGTTTAAAATTTATTAGTTTGACCTCATGATTTTTTTTTTGTCTTTGGTCAGTAGTTGGGACCCCCATTTAGAAATCCTACTACCAAAGAGGTATAGAAGCAATATATCCTTCATTAATTTAGGTGTATTTGGAAGGAAATAAACAATAGGAGATCTTGAGATAAAAGATGATCTTGTGTAATGTCCCTAACATATAATTTTAATAAATACTATTTTGCATATGAAATTAAAACACAAAAAAATAGGCACAACAAATATTACTCTAAAATATGAAGATAAATCCAAAATGTATGTATAATATATTGACTACAATTATGAAATGATCCAAAATTATTTATAATTGTTAGGAGTTGAGCTAGAAGTTATTCCAAAAAGGTCAACCTATCAAGAATTTTCTACAATCTCAGATTAAGGATCCATAGGAGGCTATTAAACCATGTCATGAATCATGTGGTCAGTACTGACTGAGGGGTGGAAGTGTCAAGCTTCTAACAATCCCCCCCAGCATGACCACAAGATTCAAACCCACAACACCTGCTCTAATACCACTTGTTGGGAGTTGAGCTGGTTGTTATTCCCAAAAGGCTAACCTATCAAGAATCTGCTACCATCCCAGATTAAGGATCCACGAGAGGCTATTAAACCATGTCATGAATCACGTGGTCATTGTTGACTAAGGGGTGGAAGCATCGAGCTTTCAACAATAATTTCTTCCACATACCAAATAGTAGCAGTACCACTTTCTAACATAATCTTTAAAGCTTAGATGTAATCCCTAAATGAGAATTCCCTTAGGAACCAAAGGGGTTTCATCCTCTGATCCTAGTGAACACTAGATTTTAATCTAATGAACACAACTCCTATGGGGTTTCATCCATAAAAGGAAATAGAACATAAGTGTCCCAAATTTACAAGAAAATGATATAAGAATTTGTTCCTTTACATGAATTGGTTTCCCTACATTTATATGCTAACATTCCTATTAAGGAATAGGTAAGCCTTGAGCCTAATTGGTGCCAAAGCCCAAAATTTGAATCCCAACATGCTACATTAGTTTGGATTCAAGGCCAATGTAGATTCCTTTGGAATAAGTGTGCCTTCCTGCAAACCCATCCCCACACTTTCCCTACTTGTTCCAGCTTCCTCAAACTTTGTCGTTACTTCTACATGATCCCACAATGCCTTATCCTTCAAGTATATAGGGGTGGATGCCAGTTGAGTAGCACAATCAACTTCTATTAGTGATATCTTTCCACTTCCCAATTATCCCTTCTTGAGTTTTGGATATGATGTGCAAGTGCCATCATAGGTGCTATGTTTTGAACTGCACACTTGAACATGCTCCTATAGAGGAATATGGAGGGACTCCTAAAATTGACATTGTCCTGGCATAGTGATCCTCAACTGATGATATTTTGATGGCGATATGTTTCTGGTAGATGATCTTTCCATGAGATCTAGGTATGTTATGGAGCCTTCATTATAGATGCTACATCCCAAACCATAGATTGATATGAGCTCCTATAGAGGAATGCGATAGAATCCTCAAATTATACTCTGTAACTATTTTTCTAAATAAAGGGACATGACAAATCCTCCCTTCCCAAAATTTATTTTCCTCAAATAATGAAAATTTTGATGCTCTAGAATTTAAGGTCCTTCCTAAGTAGCATCTTCAATTGGAAAGTCCTTCCAACAGACAAGATACTTAGTTATATTCATGTTCCTTAGATTTTTGACCAAGTATCAATCACAACTTCTAGAATAAGGATGAGTTTCCCTTCGTCATCAAGAGGTGGTAACTTAGTAGTAGGAGATATATTCAATCCCAAAAACCTTCTTTATACATGAAACATGTAAAAAATTGTGGATTTTGTTGTCTGTTGGAAGTTCCATCTCATAATCAACTTCTCCAACTTTCTAGATTATCTTGTATGGTCCATAGAACTTAGGCTTGAACTTCTCTGCTCCTCTTTTCTTGATGGAAGTCTCTCTATATGGCTGCTATTGGAATCAAGGAACACTAAGAGGGGGGGTGAATCAGTGTTTTGCAAAATTTAAATTTATTAACTTGATCCTTAAACCACTTATAGCATTGAACCAAAAGAAAGATGAAAGAACACAAGGAAATCAACCACAACACCATAACATAAGGATTTTTACGTGGAAACCCTATTAAGGGAAAAACCACGGTGGAGGTTAATCCATAAGATTATATTATGTTAAAAGTATTACAAATGGGGAATGTACATGCATTCAGGCACACTGCCTAGAGCTCAATGCTTAAATACAAAAGGCTTTCCCAAAAGAAGACTCACTATCTTACAGTCACATTCAGAAGACAACTAGAGTGGATGAACTATGAGATAGCATCTGCTAATTCCTAATTATAGTTCCAGTTAAGCACATTGACCGCATTCTTCACATTCTGTTTGATTTTTCTCTTGAAACTCTATGTGCTTTAATCTGAATCACCAATCTTTGTTATGCTCAAGTGAAACTGCACACAATCGATCTATAATCCTTCTAACTCTCACATCATATATCAAAATGATATGAATAATCGATTATCTATATCCACAACTAGAGATTAGAATAACTGCATGTCGACTTTAACAAAATATAAAACGTGTACAAACTATCGGCCCAATCCATAAAAAATTATCAATGTGAACCAAAAAATGTTGGCCAAAACATAGTAAGGACCCAAAACAACATGTCTCAAACATGAAACACCTTAAACAATTATGCCTCGAAGATCTGCAACACGCTATACTCATCTAGTCGGCCTTTCTGCATTGTTATACTGAAAATCAAGAAATTGGATCTTCTAACTTGCACACCAATCAATGCAAAGCCCTATGATTCAAAGATAAGATAGTTCATACATCAAAAGAACTTCCCTAAGATCCAAAACACAAAATGATAATAGGAAATTACATATGAGTCAATGTACACAACTCTATCGGATGCCGTGTTTTAGCTTTGACAGTTAACACATATCTTCAATCTGACTTCTGGTATAAGTAATTACTGAGGTACAGATGGGATTAATGACTAGGGTTGCCATCAATGACAACACTAGATGACTTTTGCAGTGTCTCTTTCCAACAATCTCCCCCTTTGGCATTGATGGCAACACTTAGTGAAAAATGATTAAGTGTCAAAATCAGTGCCAACATGAATACACTACAATCCTCAAAACTTCAAAAAAAAAATAATCACAACTCCCCCTGAGATGAATATGACATTTTTCACTGTCCCACACTCCCCCTTTGACATCAATGGAGAAGACGAGAATCCGCATACCAAAAATCATACAAAATTTCTATGAACAAATTGTATATGTACAAACATGCTTTTCTAACTTACATGGACTTGAATATGTTTGCAAAATTATTCTTCAACAGGCTTAAACTAGTGTCCCAACCCTTTTTGAGACTCTCCAAAATAGTCATGTGACCACAAAATAGGTAGGTTTGCATCTCTGCTGACTCAAGATTTTCCAGATCACTGACATCCATAGCATCCTGTGCTTTCTTCAATGCACTAAGAATTGTCTCCATTTTACAATCAATTAGTCCTTTGAGCTCACATACCCTTTCAACAATTCTATCTTTTTCATGCTTCAAAATTTTAATTTTTTCAAGTAGGGATATGACTTGACCTTCTTGCTTACCCACATAAACGGTTAGAGGATCAAAGGTTTGAGAAATATCTGCCAATTATTTCTCATATTTGTTAATTTTCTTCCCAGTGACCTCAATGAATTTTGAAAAGGATAAGCATGAATTGTAGATATTTACACCCTCAAATAATGCACCTTGAATGTTCTTTTCATAGGTAGCTAATAAGAATTTATCATTAGCAATCATACACTTCAATCTACTGAACCTGTTTGCATCAAATTATTTATGGACCTTATCCTCAGCTAACTTTTCAAGAGACTCAAACTGAGTATTTATAGAGTTGATAAGTTTCTTCAGTTGACCGGAGGGAGAATCGGATGAGTCCTTGACATGTGTGGGCACGATCTTCTCGAAGATACTGAATGCAAGACTTAGCAGCTCACAGTCCTCAATGTGAGATTTCAATATCTCCTCCCTTGCCTTGGCCTAAGCAAATGATACTACCTTTAGCTTTTGAATAGGAGATAGAGTGACCAAGTTGATAGGAACTTCAACCAGTTCAGGGTCAAACACCTCTTGTTGTTCTTCTAAAAATTTCTTTACTACCTTTGCAGTGTCTCTTGCTTCCATAATAACCTCCTTTGCCTTAGCCTTCTTTTCTTCAATCATAGATTCTTGTTTGGCTTTGGGAATCTCTATTTCTTCAATTGACATATCTTTAGGTCTTCAATTGACATATCTTTAGGAGCTTCAGTCTCCATGGGAATTTTAGTATCTTGCATATCTAGAGGATTCTGAGTGTCCTCAATTGTGTCTTCTTTCTTGTACTTAGAGACTTTTGATGCCTTTGTGCCCTTATGCTTGATTTCTCTTACTTCTTCATCTGATTCAGTTTCTTCATCATCTTCAACAGAAACATAGACTCTTGTGCTTTTATCCTTCTTCCTCTTTCCTTCTCTTCTGGATGTCTTGACTTGAGCTTTTATTGGGCTTGATTTCTTTGTAGGACTGGATGAGGGTGCAAAGCTCCTTGTAGATATAGATCTGGTAGAGGATGCTTCTAGACTAGCTGACTCAGTTCTAGGAGGCTCCCCTTCTTCAACTTGTTCTCTTTTCTTCCTAGCTTCCCTCATTACTTCAACTGATATGCCAATGCTTTCTGCAAAAGCTTCAACTTCCTTTCTCACCTTTTGGACTATCATAGGCTTCTTTAGTTGTGCATGCACTTGCATATTCTTCTCTTCAAAGGTACCAAACCTTTCTTCTATCGGATCTTGAGGTTTACTCAATAAGTGTTGGGCATACAACTCCAAAATGTGCTCTTCAACCTCATGTCCCATAGGCATTATCCAAACTATTCTAGGTTCTACTGCTTCCATCAAACACTGATCAATGTCAACCATGAAGCAAATAGTGTCCTTATATTTTTCCACAATAGATTTAGGAATCCTTTCCCTAGCTTGTATTTCACTCTGGAAGCTTTTGAAGTAACCCCAGATAGTAGTTTTCCTTGCTTTTCTATCACCAATCCTATATAAGATGTCTTTGATTTGAATAGCTACCGATCTGTCACTTTCCCATTGCACTTTATCAACTCCCAGAACTTCATTCATGAAGTAGAAGAATAGATATAACAAAAAATTGCCATACTTGAAAATTTTCTTCTTTTCCTTCTTGATTTTACCAAGATTTTCAATTATCTAGCTCCAAAGTAACTCACATAAGTCATACTTTGCATTTTCCTTGATCATTTGATAAGTTGCATAAATTGGAATATCAGATACAGAGTTATCCTAGCTAGAGTGATATATTTTATATCCAATAACTATAGAAGCAAATTTTACATCCAATTCAATGATGTAATTAATTGTCATGGCTCTTTTGTCGAAAGTGGAACTGGTTGCCTCAATGACTGTTTGGTCTTCACATATTTCAATGTGGGTAACCCACCGGATGAATTTAGACTAGTAACAATGCTTATAGCTTCTCTTGTGATATTGAAGGGTTGATTCAACCACATGAACTCGACATGCACTCGACTTAGTATGTACCAGACCCATTCATTTTCGTTGAACATGGGAAACTTCACAATTTGTGTGAACTTCTCCTCCAAAGTCTTAAATTCAGGCCTTACACAAAGATCTTCTCCCACAATGTGATTTGTGTAAAAAATTAACAACTAGGAGCTTCCTAATTCCTCAACATTCGCATGAATATATGCCCTAATATCTTCAATATGCAAAACACCATATGTGACGAAAGAAAATGCACCTAATGGTTCTGTCTCAATGGATTTGAACAGGTGCCATTTGAATTTTGGGCGGGGTCTATCCTTAATATCAACAACTAACAGAGCAGCCATTTCTAGAAATTTCAAGTTCACAAGTTTTGAGATAAATACCTTTTTCCAGATTAGGGTTTGCTCGCCAAATTTCCTTTAGACTTGTATCTCACCAGAATTCACTTGCAGAGCTCTCCAAACTTCTTGAAATGCAATGTGATGAATGAGGAAGAGAAGTAACCTTTTATCATTCACACACCTAAATTTTTATCACAATAAATGATTTTTCCCTAAGTCTTTTGGATACCCTATTTTCATAGTCTGTAAAAGAAAATTCTTCTATGGACCTTCAATTTTGCATAAATTTCATCCACAAGTGTTCCCAAAACATCTGTAGATCATTAGTGCAATCATTGCAATTTTCCACATTCTGGTACCAATTATCGACAGGGGTAAAATATTTTCTTGAGAGCTCCCCCTACGCTAGAGGCCTTAAACTAATTCTTGGAGGAATTTCTAGCACCAGATTCTGGTGCGGATTCATTTCCCGCATTAGAAACACTATTCTTCACCCATGTCTTCTTCATTTGATTCCTGATCTCATCAACAATAACTTTTCCTTTTCCCTTATCATCCTTTTGCATATTTTTCCCTTTGTTTACTGGACCCTTCCTGCTTCTACATAATCTTGTAATGTGACCGGATTTGTTACAATTATAGCACACGACATTTCTTTGTCCAAACTAGTTATTCCATTGATTTTCTCTTGATCTACACTGGTTAGCAATATGGCCAAATCTATTGTAGGCATAACATCTGACATTTCTATTGAAAAAGTTGTTTTTCATATTTTTGCATTCAATTGACTTATGACCATACTTATTGCAATTGAAACACTGAACGAAGAATGATGGACCACTTGGATTCATTCTACTTCTACATTGAGCAACCATATGACCAAATTTATTGCAAACAAAATAGTATCCATTGAACTTTTAGGCATTGGGTTGTCTTACCAGATACCTTCTAGCTTTGCTCATTTGATTTCTTGGCCTAAATTTCCTTTGACTAGATCCGAAGCTTTCTCCTTTCTCATATCCAAGACCTTGCTTGTCACTTCCAATCTTCTAACTTTGAATCAGTTCATCAAGCTTAGCTGAGCTAATCTTGAACTTCTCCTTGTATTCATTTGCAGCAGCAAGTTCATCTCGGAGAATAACAATCTATCTTTCAAGCTCTTCTTCATTGTTTTTGGATTGTTGTAATTCAAGCTCCAGCTGATTGAATCCACCATTAATTCTGTTGCATTCATAAGATCTTTCTTTCAAGGACTGAGTAAGATTCTCTTCATTCTTATTTTTCTCTTCAATCTCCTTGGTCATCCTCATCACAATAGATTTCATCTCATGCTTTAGGACAACATTATCTCTGGTGAGCTTTTCACATTCTTCTGTCTTTTCCTTCAAGGCTTGACTTAGGTGATCATCTTCTATGCTTTTACTCTCTTTCTACTTGAGCTGATCACAAAGACCCTTTCTCTTTTCCTTGGACTTATTGATTTGATCTTTCAATGATTGAATGAATTTATTAGCATTCATGAGGCTTGCTTGCAATTCATGGAATTCAGATTTGGACTGATCAAGATCATCTAGTACCACCAAAAGTTGTTGATGAAGACTGCCGAAATCCATTGAATCACCTTCCTAGATCTTCCCCAAGCTATTAAACTTCTTCTAAGGAACTAGGCTCTGATACCAATTGTTGGGATCAAGGAACACTGAGAGGGGGGTGAATCAGTGTTCTGCAAAATTTAACTTTATTAACTTGATTCTTAAACCACTTATAGCATTGAACCAAAAGAAAGATGCAAGAAACAAGTCAATCAACCACAACACCATAACATAAGGATTTTTACGTGGAAACTCGGTTAAGGGAAAAACCACGGTGGAGGTCAATCCACAAGATTATACTCTGTTAAAAGTATTACAAATGGGGAATGCACATGCATTCAGGCACATTTCCTAGAGCTCATTGCTCAAATACAAAAAGGCTTACTGCCCAAAAGAAGACTCACTGTCTTATAGTCACATTCATAAGACAACTGGAGTGGATGAACTATGAGATAGCATATGATAATGCATGATTATAGTTTCGGTTAAGCACATTGTCCACATTCTTCACATTCTATCTAATTCTGCTCTTGAAACTCTGCTTTAATCCGAATCACCAATCTTTGTTTTGTTCAAGTGAAACTACACACAATCGATCTATAATCCTTCTAACTCTCACATCTTATATCAAAATGATATGAATAATCAATTATATATATCCACAACTAGAGATTAGAACAATTGCATATCGACTTTAACAAAATATAAAACGTGTACAAAATGTCGGCCCAATCCATAAACAATTATCAATGCAAACCAAAAAATTTCAGCCAAAACATAGTAAGGACCCAAAACAACATGTCTCAAACACAAAACACCTTAAAAAATTATGCCTCGAAGATCCACAACACGCTATACTCATCCAGTCGACCTTTCTACACTGTTAGACTGAAAATCAATAAACCGGATCTTCTAACTTGCACACCAATCAATGTGAAGCCCTATGACTCAAAGATAAGATAGTTCATACATAAAAAGACCATCCCTGAGATCCACAACACAAAATGATAACAATAAATTACATATGAGTGAATGTACACAACTCTGTCAGATGCCCTATTTTAGCTTTGACAGTTAACACATATCTTCAATCTGACTTCTAGTATAGGCAATTGCTGATGTGCGGATGGGATTACTAACTAGGGTTTCCATCAATGACAACACCAGATGACTTGTGCAGTGTCTCTTGCCAACAACTGCAATATGATAAAAACCGTATTTCCTACCTCAAATTCTCTTTCTATGTGCTTTCTATTTGCGTACATCTTTTGCTGATTTTGAGAAACTTGTAGATGATCCTTGAGAGTTCTCAAGATGTCTTGACTTTGATTAACCAAATCACTTTCTTCTGGAACTCTATTATCTATGAGGACTAATTCTATAAAGGTTAATGTATCATATCCATAGAGGGCCCTAAGTGGGGACATGCCAATAAACATGTGATGAGTTGTGTTGTAGCAATATTCTCCCAAATGCAACCATTTGATCCGGGTCACCTATTGATTGGTGACATAATTCCTCAAGTATCCTTCAAACCACTTGCTTACAATTTCAGTTTTCCTATCAATTTGAGGTGACAAATTGTGCTAGGGGTGAGTTTGGTTCCCAACAGATGGAACAACTCCTTCCAAAAAGTGCTGAGGAAATGACTATATTTGTCACTGAAAATGTTCTTGGCTAATCCATGCAAGTAGAAAACTTCATTGAAGAACAATTTTGCAACTTTTGGAGATTTGTAGTCACCATAGATTATAAAAAAATGAGCATACTTGGTCAACATGTCCACTATAACATAGATACAATCCTTTCCTTGCGCCTTGGGTAGTCTGGTGATAAAATCTATGGAGACACTTTCCCATTTGTGCTCCAAAATGGGAAGAGGTTGTTGTAATCCATTTGAAAACTCTTGTTCCCCCTTGTTATGCTATCATGTGACACATTCCTAGATATATGAAAGAACACCCTCCTTAAGGCCCTTCCAAGTGAACCTTTCCCTAATCTTCCAATAAGTCTTGTAGCATTTAGAATGCCCCACTGTTGGTGCACCATGATAAACTTCCAATATATTTTCATTTACCTTAGATCCCAAAATTAGGAATACCCAGTTTTTAAATAGTATCAAGTCTTCCTCCATGGCATACCAATTATCCTTCTCTACACCTTCTCGAATACTAGTAGCAATAGGATCCTTAGCATACTCCGTCATGATGGAATCCTTCCATTCAGTTGATGTCGTGGACACATGACACAATCTAGGTTTCCTAGAAAGTGCATCCACCACAATATTCTTCTTTCCCTTGATATATTCAAAATAAAAATCATATGCCTATATTTTTCTAATCCATTTTCACTACCTATCATTCAAATTTTGTATTTCAAACTATTATGGTTTGTCTTGACAACAAATCTTTTGCACACCAGGTATTGCTGGAACTTCTCCAAGGCATGCATTATAGCTAGCATCTCCTTATGATATATGGGGTATCCTTTTCCATGATCTCTCAATTTACTACTTTCAAATACTATGGGGTGTCCCTTCTGAGAGAGAACAACTCCAATCCCTTCACTGGAAGCATCACATTCTACAACAAATGGAAGTGAAAATTTGGGAATTGTAAGAACCAGACAAGTGCTCATTGAGTCTTTCAATTTCTCGAAGGTCCTTTGTGATTCTTTTGTCCATTCAAAGCATACTTCTTTAGTCATATTGGTGAGGGGGGCACAAACTGAGAGAATCCTCTAACAAACCTCAGGTAGTAGCTACAAAGTCCAAAGAATCCTCTTAGTGGAGATAGATTTGTAGGAGGAGGCTAGTCTAAGATAGCTTGGATCTTTTGTTGATCAAATTGAACTCCTTTAGCACTTATGACATGTCCCAAATATAATATCTCTGTTTCCCCAAACTCCCTTTTGGACATCTTTGTAAAGAGAGATTGTTGTTCAAGGATTCCCAAGACTATATCCAAGTGCTTCAATGTTCTTCCCATGTTTTGTTGTAAATCATAATATCATCAAAGAAAACCAACATAAACTTCCTCAAGTTCTTACTAAAAATATGTTTCATGCATGATTGGAAAGTTTTTAGAGAATTAGTGAGACCAAAGGGGATAACTAGGAACTCAAAATTCCCATAGTGACATAGAAAAGCAGTATTTTGAACATCTTCTTCTCTCATTCAAATTTTATGTTATTCAGACTTGAAATCAATCTTTGAGAAGTATACTGCACCATGTATTTCATCAATCAACTAATTTATCTATGGTATGGGGTATCAGTTCTTAATGGTCTTCTTGTTCAATGCTTGGTAGTCTATGCACATCCACAAAGTACCATCTTTCTTCTTCACTAACACCAAAAAAGATGCGAAGGGCTAGAGCTTGATTTGATGTATCCCATATACAACAACTCCTTTATTTCTTTCTCTATCTCTTGTACATCCAAGGATGGTGGTAAGGAGTGGTCATAACTGGATTTGATCTCAATTCAATTTCTATGATATGATGGAAACCTCTATACAGTAGCAGTTTGGGAGGCATATCATTGAAAACTAGACTATGCTTATCCAAAATATTTTTTATACCAATATGAACTCGACCATTATCACCTTCCAAAGATTCCTTTGAAACCACCAAAAAACTAGCAGGCCAGACAACTTGGTTCTTCTAGAAGATCCATTCCATTCTCCTAGCTGATACAACTTGCAAAGCACCATTCGCCATTCCCTTTAGGACTAAATCCTTCCCATTGGATTTGAACTTGAGCTACATCATCTGTAGTTTGTAGTGTACTCACCCAATGAATGTAACCACTGCACACTCAAAATCACATCAATTTCACCCAAACCAATAACATAAAAAAATTACAAACCTTATGATCTCCAATGTTATTTCCAACTTCTAGACTCTCTCCTTGCAGGGTAAGTTGTACCCATCTTCCATAGTGACAGTGAACCCTTCAAAATTATCCACATCCAACCTTATTATTCTCACAAGTCCTTCACCAATGAAGTTATGAGTAGCTCCTCCCTTAATAAGGTTAATCACTCTTTGTCCGACAAGGACTCCTTGGACCTTGAAAGAATGGTATCTATGTGCATTGGATATAGATGCTAGGATTTTGCCATTGTCCTCCTTATCTTCTTCCTTTGAAGTTATATCTTCTAGATCATGAAACTCTTCAAACACATCTAATTCTGATTCTTTGCAAGAGATGACTTCTATACAGTGGACTTGGCCTTTTCTAAAACACCCGTGTCTTAGAACCATGGTTCTCTGCAAGATAAACAAAATTTATTCCTTTTGAGATCATTCTTGGTCTCATCATAATTATTCTTAGGTGTGGTAGGGGGAGTCAGTTTCTGCGAAGTCCAAGGCTTCTTTTGGGAATTCCCCTTTGGCTTATTCCATATTGAAGGTTTTGATTTCTGCCAAGGAATAAATTCTCCAGATAAAAGGCTTTTCGAATAGTCTCCTAAAGTGTCGAGGGTTGAAATGCTTTCACCAAGCCCCTGAGTTACACACTAAGCCTTCTATGAATAGGACTATGAGTCTTCTCTCTAAAATTCCAGTTACCATGATCGATAAATTCTTGAAATCTGTAACATATTCTTCCACACTTCCTTTCTACTTAAGGTGAGTTGATTCTCTAAATGTTCTTCTAGACATCTCATATCAAATCTCTCAACTAGTCTACTATAGAATTCATCATAAGATTTGATCAATTTGCGGCCTTGAGTGCCCAAACAATGGTACCACTACTCATGATCAATTCCTTCCAAATGCAAGGTGGTAAATTTTATGGCATCTTCCTTAGACATTGGCTTAAGTGCCAAATATGTATTAAGTTTTTGCAACCATGCCCTAGCAGAGCTTTTCTTAGATCCATCAAAAGGGGAAATAGACAGCTTTCCAAATGAGTGTTGCAATTATTTTGGCTTGAGGGGTGAATGATAATTTCCCCTTTTATTCTTCTTAATCTCCATGAAATATTTCAAATACAAGATCTC
This sequence comes from Sequoia sempervirens, assembly GCA_007258455.2. Taxonomy (NCBI): domain Eukaryota; kingdom Viridiplantae; phylum Streptophyta; class Pinopsida; order Cupressales; family Cupressaceae; genus Sequoia; species Sequoia sempervirens. Next base: position 224,524,018 of record VDFB02256132.1, on the reverse strand, counting down.
TTTGATTGGAGGCTCTGAAGCCCTATATTCTTCATAAGCTCTTGAGATGTCATCTTGGAGGGTAGTTTCTCCCTCTATTTGAATGAACTTGGGCTTAAGGGGCCTATTACTAAGTACATTTTTGAATTTTTTTTAGCAATAACCTTCTCCTTCCCCTTTCCACCACTGAAGGCACTAGCTCCATTAATGCTATCATTCTCCTTCCTTGCATTAGTTTTCATCCACTGAAACATTTATCCGAACATGTTGGAAAGATGATTTTTTCCTTGTATCATTTCCTCAAATTTTGCTTTGGCTTCATCATCCCCCATCGTTTCTTCTTTATCTGCTTTCTTCAAGTGTCTCCTTCATAACTTGATCTTCCTTTCACTTGGCAACATTAATAACTAGGAAACCCTACAAACTGGAAAAATATTGCTTTGATACCACTATAATATCCCTAACATATAATTTTAACAAATACTAATTTTTAGATGGAATTCAAACACAAAAAAATAGGCATACCAAATATTACTTCAAAATATGAAGGGAAATCCAGAATGTATGTATAATATATTGAATACAATTCAGACAATGATCCATAATGATTTACAATTACTTTCATAGATCAAATAAAAACAGTACCACTTTCTTACAGAATCTTTGAATCTCAAATACAATCCCTGAATGAGAATTCCCTTAGGAACCAAAGGGGTTTCATCCTTTGATCCTAGTGAACATTGGGTTTTCATCAAATGAACACAACTCCTATGGGGTTTCGTCCACAAAAGGAAATAGAACACAAGTGTCCCAAATTTACAAGAAAATGACATAATAATTTGATCCTTTACATGAATTGATTTCCCTACATTTATATTTTAACATTACTCTTAAGGAATAGGTTAGCCTTTAGCCTAATTGGCATCAAAGCCCAAAATTTGAATTCCTAACATGCTACATTAGGTCAGCCTTACGGTCAATGTAGATTCTTTTGGAATAAGTGTGCCTTCCTATGGACCAATCCACATGCTTTCCTTGCTTGTTCCAACTTACAAAAATTTCTCTGTTACTTTTGCATGATCTCGCAATGCCTTATCCTTCAACTCTATAGGGGTGGATGCCATTTGACTGGCACAACCACCTTCTATTAGGGATATCTTTCCATTGTCCAATCATCCCTTTTTGAGTTTTGGATACGATGTGCAAGTTCCATAATAGGTGCTATGTTCCAAATGGCACACCTGGCCATGCTGCTATGGAGGAATATAGAGGGACTCTCAAAATTGACCCTATCTTGCCATAGTGAGCTTGAATTGATGATATTTTGATGGTGATATATTTCCGATAGATGATCATTTTTCCACAAGCTCTAGGTATGTTGTGGGCCTTCATTACTAATGCTACTTCCCAAACTATAGATTGAGATGAGCTCCTATAGAGGAATGCGATAGAATCCCTAGATTCTACTGTGCAACTTTTTTTTCGGAGAAAGGGACATGACACTTTGGAACATGGTTATACTAAAGTATGTCAATCTATCCAAGAAAATTTTGATTCATCCAAGATAAAAATCCTAAATCTCTTTCTTTGATAATTGAGAGACAAGTTGTAAATAATTAGAACCTTAATTCCTCTCTTGATAATGTTGATATTGATAAGTAGAAGATGAGAAAGGCTACTGTTTGGAATCCCCTTGATATTGGCTAGATTGAAATAAACCTTGATGGATCTTCTAAAGGTAACCTAGGTCATGTAGGGAAGTACAATGCTCAAAAATTTCAAGTGTGTGTTGTCTCCTTTAATTTCTAGTTAATTTTATTTGCTTCTTAATTTTTTTTCTTATGCCAAATTTTCAACTTTCTTAATAGCTTGAGCACTTTTGTTTAATTGGAAGATTTGATAATGAAATCCCTTGGATTCAAAAATTAGAGGATGAAACCCATTTGGCTTCATGAGGAAAATATCACATAGAGTTTGTAATTTTACTTCAAATATTTGTTTAAATTTTAACATATATTTTGGTTATTTGCATTTGTATCAAATTTATACTTTAGAAGGTTTAGTATATTATGGTACCATATATCTTTGTAATAATTGAAGAAATAATTTATATTGAAGGAAGCTTATTAATATTATGTGTAATTTGAATCTTTTGGATATCTATTTTATTTTTACAAACTATTATTACATATTTTTGGGCATCATTGTATTGAAAATAATATATGTAAAAATTATTATTCATCCATTGTATGCTCTCACCTTGCCATCATGATATTTGGATGATAATTAATTTGTGAACATTAATATTTAATCACCATGTGCTCTCACCTCACCTTCATGAGACCTTAGTGATTATAAAGTGAAATATATATATTAATTGTGTGGATTATTACATGCTATCTCTTTTAATGTTGGATTGGTGGACAATTTTATTGAAGCATCACAAAGAAATCACATAAAAAATATAATACATATCTTGAGATATGTGAAGGATCATCTAGATATTAGACTTTAGTGCAAGAGATGAGGTGAATGCAATCTCCATGGCTACACAAATTTATATTGGGTAGAAGATCCTAATGACAATAGGTCTAGTTTATATTATGTTTTCATATTGGGAGATTCTTTAATCTTACAATATTTCAAGAAGAAGAATAGTTTTTTGAATAAAAAAATATAGCTAAGTATATTGAACTGGATCAATCATCAAATAAAGAAATGTGATTGAGAGAGATTCTATATCACTTGAATATGTCAAAAGATGTATAAATTATTCACTATGATAATAAAAATATTTTTTATATTGCTAATAATCTTGTCTTTCATACAAAGAGGAAGCATATTGAGATCAATTAATAAGGTTTATGAACTCTTGGAGCCTTATAAGATTTTGATTTGCTATGTTTTTGTAGAGAATGGGAATTTGCTTCTCACGAGTCTCTTGATTACCAAGAGAGTCCTAGGGAAAAAATTTCCCTAAACTACTTCAAGGAATAAATCTTAAGTAATGGGGTAAAAAGGAAATAATTCTAGAATCAGAAAGAGCAGGTCATAGAGGTCTTCTAGACAAATTGAAAAATTCTTAGCCAAAGGACAACAATGCAGCATACAGACGGTAGCGTGGTGCATTGACATCCCAAAGGCATGCTAGCATCTCATACAGACTGAAAAATGAGAATGTCACATAAAACAACCGAATGACTACTTCTACCCTAACTGCTAAGAACTCTTGGAATGCAAAAAAGTAACAGAGAATAACATAACTGTAATAAAGTAAAGTAAACTGAGTAAAACATAAGTGATAAAATGAAAGGAGAGAAAAATAATTCTTACAACAACCAAGCAATGAAGCCGCCAACAAAGAAATATCTTCAATAATTGCACACATAAGACCGAGGGAAAATGTTGGGGCTGTTTAGGAGTTTGCCTCACTCAAACCCCCATTTCAGTGTTCCCACCTCCACTAGATAGATAGATATAGAAAATAATATACAATGAAATAGATAGATGAGATAGAAAAATGCATAGACAAGGGATGTGAGAAATCCCAAGATGCTCAAAGACACAAGATAAGAAAGATATCACCTGCAAGGCTTAAGGAAGCTAGAGAGAGAGCAATAGCTACAAGAGCCAAGAGAGTAGCAAAGAGTGTTGTGAGAGCTTTTGAAAGCATTGTAGTAAGTTGTAGAGAGCTGTGCAAGCTTGAGAGAGTGAGGAAAGAGAGAAAAGAATGTCCAAGAAAGGAGAATACAGTTCAAGATAGAAACCAAGAAGACCAAATGGATTGAAAAGACCACTTTTAAAGACAAAATAGGATGGAAAAGAAGGTTCTTGAGCCATTATCAGGCATCCCACACCATTACTATCGAAAAAAGTAGCTAACAAGTGGAAAATAAATTTGAAAATGACTGTTTGAACGTCAAAATGTTGCTGGACGCTAGCACAACATGTGAATGTCCACACAACATGCTAGTTTCCAGACACATCATGTTACAAAACAATGGGAATGAGAAAAGCACAAGGTTTTACGCAAAGCTAACGTGCAAAGGTAGCTACTAAAAAGGGGTCCTGAGCATCCTAAGAGGGGAAAAAGATGATGCAAGGGATGAAATGAGCCTACATAGGTTCTAAGGGAGTGGAAACTAAAGCGGATACAAAAATGTATGTGAAATAGCAAGGGGTGCAATTTTACGATATTACAGTTGTGATACAAGATCAAATGGTAGAAATCTTCACTAAGTTATTAATGGACAAGTAATTTCATAAAGCTTCAAAAATAATTGTGTCTCAAAGAGATTGTCATGAATGGGGATTTTCATCATGAAATTCTCTTTCTTTCTTGTGTAAATCCTATAATTTTATATTAAGGGGGTTGTCAAAATATTTTAACAATTCTTTTATTAATGTATTGTAATTATGATTTATAGTGCTTTAATTCCTATAAAATGAGATTAATTGAATATTGCTCTAACTCCTATGTGTAGGTTGTTGAAAACAAGGTGAAGGAAAGCTACAATATGAACTTATGCAAGTGAATTTAGATATGAAAATTAGATTATTAAATCAAATTTAAACATGTGATTGTAACATACATCACAATATAAAAATCAGCAAACAAAATGTGACACCGAATTTATGTGGAGAAACCCTTTCGAGAAAAAACTCCACATGAGAAAAGAGGGAAAGTATATTATTAATATTTGAATGAGAGTACACAATAATACAATCCAATATTGATATTTGATCAACCTAGCAACACCATGTTACTTGCAAGAACTCAACATGAAACTACCATATCATGGCTCCAATATATAGAACTTGTGGGAGGTAAAACCATGAATGGTAAACCAAAATAGAGGTACAAAATCACCTGAAAAAACCCATTCCCCCTTTTTGGACAACCAAAAGACATAATAAACTATTAAATGGAAATTACAAGGCTCCAATATGGGTGCCTAACCCATAGCCTATCCAACTTCTGACTTTATGGATGCTTCGATGACCTTTTTGATCCCCAGTGGAACACCAATGAACACCTTTTCTTATCCAATCTTTGGCACCCCATCCAATACCTTCCAAATTATAATATGGATGCTTAGGAAAGATGCCTTATCCATTTTGTATGTGTAACCTCTATTGGAACATGTTTGTTGTTGCACCAAAAGATTGACCTGTTAACACCTAATATAAATGTTAGAGATAAATAGATCCATCAGAGGAAGTTTGTCCATGTCATGCATCCAAACAGATACATTGGTGATTATTCCAACAATCCCCCACTCAGCGTCCCCTGAGGGGATTTGAACCCACGACCATGGATTTGATACCATTTGTTGGAACACAATTTCCATTGCGCTAAAAGATCAATGTGTTAACGCTCAATACAATTGCCAAAGATAAATGAATCCACAAGAGGTGGTTAGTCCATGTCACAAATTCAAAGGGAGACACTGGTGATTAGTCCAAAAACCTCCACCAAAATTAAATCCTCTATTTAAAATACAATATTACAACATGCCAAAATTTAATGATTTTCTCTCATGTCCTATGGAACACATTCTAAGGAATGTGGAGACATATAAATGACATAGGATTACAATATTAATGTCACCTTATCCTGACATTCTCCCATTTGACATTATATATTGTAATTACATCCAAGATATGTAAATAACAAAATCAAGTACAATGATCAAAGCCCATGGCATTCCTGCACCAAGAGAACTTATTCATGGTCACTGGCTTCATAAGAGAATATGCAACTTTATCCAAAGTGTCAACCTTTTCAATCAACACCTTACCATTCTCAACCATTTATTGAACAAATTGATACTGAACATCAACATGTTTAATATGATTATGATACATAGGATTTATGGTCAAACAAATAGCACTATGATATCACATCCAATCCTCACTATCCTAAAATAAAAACTAATTCCATTACCAAGCCTTTGTACCATACCACCTCCTTAGAGGCATGTTTAGCACAATACACTCTACTTCAGTGCTGGAAAAAGCTATTGTAGGCTTCTTCTTACTCATCCAACTCACTATACCTCCAAAAAACGTAAATACATCTAGCCACTAGTGGACCTTCAACTATCCAAATCACCTACCCAATCTACATCAACAAGTCCCTATATGTCCAATGACTTGACCACATCATTAGTACCATGATAAACCAAATAGTGATCTAAAGTATGAAACAAATATCTAAACACCCACTTAACAAAAGTATAATACTCTTTACCAAGGTTAGACATATTTACCTATTTAGAACTCCCATTGCTTGGGCTATATCTAGTCTACTACAAACTATTGCATACATCAAACTACCAACAACACTAGCATAAGGAACATTAGACATATCCTCAAAATCATCATCAAAATTAGGACACATCTAAACTCAACTTAATACCAATAGAAAATGGAATACTATTTGACTTACAATCATGCATAGTAAACCTCTATAAAATGGTATCAACATACTTACTCCAACTTAACCAAATCTCTATGTGACCTCGATCTTTTTTGATCTCCATCCCAAGAATATATTTTGCAGCCCCCAAGTCCTGCATATTAAATTTTCCAAAAAGTTGTGTCTTGGCTCACTAATCATCACCTTGTTGGTACCAATAAACAAAATATCATCAACACACAAGACAATAATTAGAATCTAATCATCAATAACCTTAATATAAACACAATAATCCTCCTCACTCCTAAGAAAACCAAAATTCAATGCAAAAGCATCAAAATTATTGTACAACATCTTGGGTAACTATTTCAAACCATACAAATATCTCTTCAATTCATAAACCAATTATTCTTTTCTTTTCACAACAAATATGTCAGGATGTCACGTATAAATTTCCTCCTCAAGATCCCCATGAAAAAAATCAATTTTAGCATCCATTTTCTCTATCTCAAATTATAAGTATCATTAATAGATACTAGGAATTTAATATAAGTCAATTTAGCAACACGAGAAGAAATTTCATAAAAATCAATCCTCTCTCTTAGGAGTAGCCCTTAGTCACCAATCTAGCCTTGTAATACTCTAATTGACCATTTTCTCCAAATTTATTTTTAAATACCGACTTGAAACCAATGTGCTTCCTTCCTTTGGGAAAACTAACAAGATTGTAGGTGTCACAACTATCCAAAGCTATCATCTCCTCCTACATGGCATACAACCAAGAATCACTTTATTTTGAAGAGAGAGCCTCCCTGAAAGATCTAGGTTGATCATCAATACTCAACAAAGAAAATACACAATGATAATCTGATGGGCTATACCTGTCAATTGGATTTCATTGCCTTGTGGATGTCCTCAAGGTAGGAGTTGTTGAATAGTCTAGATAACTGAGATGGGGGGTGAATCAGTTATCATAAAATAATTTTTGTGACTTTAATTAATCCAAAGCAAGCTTAAATCAATCAGATAATAATTAAACAGATATGAACATGAAAGCACATAACAACACCATGCACAATGAACACTAGAATTTACGTGGAAACCCAAGATGGGAAAAACCTCAGAGAATGCTAATTCTCAATTATAGAATACCGGTTAAGGTGATTTTTACAAGGGCTCACTACCAAAATGCTCACTACAGGTAAGGTTCACTGCCGGTGGGCTCACTTCCTGACTATTACAACCAAAGATAAAAAGGATCACTGCTAAAAGAGAAAGGTTCACTACCAATAGAAAAGGGCTCACTACCAACAGAAAAGGGCTCACTACCAGAAGAATGATGAAAGGGAATCCACCGCTGAGATAACTGTCACCAACAATGATACCAAATAGAATATCGCTCTTTGTTGCCTCTTGTCATATACTTTCACATATTTCACAATGTCTAGATTTTCAGATTCGTATTCACCACACTTGCTTTCATCAAACATAATCAACTTTTACTTATACCATTCCATGCCTTCATAAACTCCTAAGTAGGCCAAACACAATTTGAATTAGGTCACCACAAAAATATTCCCACTATGGAAAGGAATGAAATGTGGACCATACAAAACCTCCTCACTCAAATCAATACACTACATATTTACCATGATATCCAGGATCAAAGAGTAGGATATACACGTTATAATGAAAACAATGTTTCATAGCACATTAACCAATTTCCAGATCAATTTGGACCCATAAGAGTGTATCTCATTATGTTGCAAAAAGAATGGGACTAGGACAAGCACAACCAAAGATAGATCATCATAGCACAACATTTAGAGCACACCAATCCGGATCACCAAAGCATCAAAACTGAACTTTCATTAATCAACTAAGATATGTTGACATCAATGACAAACATTAATGACAACAATCAACAACATCACATCTCAACACATTCCAACAATCTCCCCCTTTGTCATTGATGGAAACATTCATCAACAACAAACCAAACAATGCAAATGTTAGCATCAAGGACCTTATTGTCTTCTTTTCTTCTCCCCCTTTGACATCAAAGACAAAGGGAAAAAATCCCCCTGAAAAACTTACTCCACTCCCCCTATGAGGAAGCCACCCAACATTGATCCAGATAAGAGTGAGCATATAATACCTTGGACCAATGCACACCTTGGTGCAAATTACTGAAGACTAGGAGGGGGTAGAACCCTTAACTTCTATTGGAGATATTCAAAAGTATCTCTATTCAATGGTTTTGTGAAAATATCCATAATCTGCTCTTTTGTAGGTACATATTCAAGTCTTACCTCATTGTCCAATACCTTCTCTCTCAAGAAATGATATCTAATGGATATATGTTTTGTTCTGGAGTGCTGTCCCCGATTCTTGGAAATGTTTACTGCACTGGTATTATCACACATAATTGAGATTGGTTCATCAAATGATATGCCAATGTCCTTCAACGTTTGTTTCACACATAGTACCTGAGTGCAACATGAGGATGCTGCAATGTATTCAACTTCAACAGTAGATAAAGATACAAAATCTTATTTCTTACTTGATCGAGCAACCAACTGAGAGCCAAGGAAATAAGCTCCACCACTTGTGCTCCACTTGTTATCAACACATCTGGTCCAATCAACATCAGTATAAGCTGTCAAAGTGAAATATGAGTCCTTTGGATACCATAACCCGATATCTTATTGTAGACATGGAAAATATACCGATACACTTGATTCCAATTCACTAACACCATTTCATCCTGAATCACCTTCTCAGCTTATCATCACTCTTCATCCCTTAATTAAATAAATAATCATTTATCTAATTAAGTCATTCTCTCTTGTTAATTAAATCAATCAATATGATCTAATTAACCCTGTCTCTATTTAATTAAATAATTCATTTTTATTTGATTAAATCTCTAAAGTTATCTTATTAAACTAAATAAATTAAACCTTATTTGATTTAATCTAACATCATCCCCTTTAATTAAATAAATCAAATCCTTTATTTAATTAAATCTAAATCACATTCTCATCTTTTGATTTAAATCGACCCATAAATCTAAATCAAATAGTCACATCATCTAATCCCTCATTAAATTAATTAAGCCTTGATTAATTTAATCCTAATCTCCAAATTTCTCTAGATTTTTCCACTTGCACATGAAAATACATTTAATGGATTTATTAAATCTCTATTTTCTTTCAACTTGGCATCTTTAGGGGAATATTCTTCCAAATTTGAAATCCCTCCAAGTGGATTTGTCCTTCCAACAAAACATTCATTCCCTCTTACATGTCCTTGTGCATTGAGCCAAGTGGCATTTAAGTCATTCTTTTTCCCTCTTACATGTCATTTCACTATTTTCAAATTCCACCTAATTGCATTTATGGGCACATTCATCAAAATGTGCACATCCTTTGCCCATTCACATCTTGACAAGTGACACTTCCCCATTGGGTGTTGAATGATCCCACGTTGCTCCATTTTACTCATTCCTCCACCTTGTCTTTCTATAAATAGAAGGCTCGTCCTTTGTTTTGATCATCCACAATTTGAGCAAGTCTACTATACTCAATTTCATCCTTAAGTATCTCTATTTCCATGCATTTTATCAAGAATCTTAGCTAGGTTATGCAGATTTCTCATCATGGAGCTTAATTGAATCTTCGCCAAAGTGGATCACTCATCAACATTGCATCATAGGAGTTGGGAAAGGGTCAATTTCCACATCAAATTGGCACCAATTCCCCCATGGGATCAAGATTTTACTTTACATTGAATAGGATTTGATAACTTTTGTTTATGTTTGCTTATGTTCTTCATCTCATTTCTTGTTCTTTGCAATTTAAATGGATTTCATGGGGAATCTTGATTCTCACTTGCATTTGATCTAACATTGTGTTTATTTCTTGTGTTTGTGCAGGTCTAGGATTGGGGTTCTACATTTGGTGCTAGAAGGAGGGCAGATCTCAAGTTCTAATCATGTCTTTTAACAAAATTCTGTGCTTTTCTTTGCTTTTTGGTGTCTATAGGGAACTGTGCCGTTATCAGTCCAGCGGTGCCATACAATGCCGCTATCAGTCCAGTGGCGCCATACAACGATGCTTCAAACTGTAAACCGCACCGCTCTGTCTTTCCCACCCAGAATTCAAATTTCTTAATTGCACCGCTGGGTCAGTTTACGATTGCTGAAATTCTCAAACTCCAAAAAATGCCACTGAGCAAAACTCCACTGCAATCACACTCTCTGGTCTGTTGCAGAGTGCCGCTTATAGACCTAACGGTGCTATACAACGTCACTGACTTCCTCAAACTACGCTGCCTGTGCAGACTGCACCATTGGAGTAAAGTAAAAAGTTCAAAATAACTCAATTTTGAAATGTGCTTTTTCATTATGGTTATTTTAGGTTGCTAACTAGTTTTTCTAACCTTTGTTTTGTAGTTCTAATAAGTTTTTCCAGGTTGGACTAATCAAGGTGAAGGAGGAAAACGAAGTTGAAGGTTGCATTATGACATCATTCTCTCATTACATCAAGTGTTTTTAAACACTTTAGTGTTTTCTTAGCACTTTTGGAGAACCTATAATCTCTCTTAAGGATTTGTTATCTTTCATGCTCTTAGGACACACTAAATTTCTTTTGGGCTCTAAAAAGAACACTACAAATTTTTTCATTTTTTTCTATAAAGGGCTTAAAAAGAACATTAGACAAATCCACTAGATTTTGTTTAAAGGTTAACAATTGAACAATCAAAATTTCACACTTCCTTTGGTGCTTAAAAAAGAAGTCACTCTTGCTTTGAAAGGATAGAATGAACATGTACTTCTTTGTCTTGTAATCACTTACCCAAAATAATACCATTGAAAAGACGTATTTACTTCTCTCGCACCTCATGGTGATCTTGAGAATCTAAAGGATTTTTGGTGGTCTTAAGTTGTGTAAAGTGGTTGCCTCCACATTTCATTTGGGATTAAAAATTGAACAAATCTTGTGAGTGTGAGTGGAGCATATTGCGTACATTCTCTCTCTTTGTTTCACAACAAAGATTGACCGAGTTATGAATATGTTTGCTTGCTTTTTTTTATCTTAGAGGGCATGTCTTGTGGGAAAAAGTAATCACCCAAGGGAACAACCCAACCAGAAACACGCTAAAGCCAAGCGACTTCCAACCGGTATATAAGTGTGGATATTGGAACAAAGGCCAATATCACAAGGATGGTTTTGATGAGAAGGGAAGCAATGGTCTCTCACCACATGGATTATACCTCACAAACAAAATGCCCGCATTAAAACCGTTGTTTAGAAAAGGCCAAAATTCTTGATCTATTTGTTGGTGCAAGAACGGTCATTCTAAAGCCACCCCACACTTTTATGACTTTTAGTAGAAATGGAAAGTATGCCATGGGAGTTTCATGGGTATTGATGCTTGGCTGCCCCGTATAAGTGAGTGCCATGGAGGGGAGCCAGTGGGGTCAAGCATCTAACCATCCGCTAAAAGTAGGTATAGTTGGACTTGTCCAAGTGGGGATTCAACAAATATAGTCTTTCATATCCATAGGGTTGTACATGTTCTTGAAAAAAAACACTTTGATTGTTCATAAACATTGGGAAAACAAACATTCAACATTATCATCAAAATTCAAACCCTTTAGGAAGCAAATATCTTTGACAAAATTCATGTGTTATTTCTTGCCCTAGGGATTCTATCCTTAGAGTTTCTAAACATTTGGATTTATATCTCAATTTGCTTGCTAAAGTCAACAATAGGTAAAATTTTCCTTGATTTCATCAAAATTACACATGGTGTACCTTGTGGGATGAGAAGAAGTTAAGACATTAGACATCTAGTTCAAAACCTAATCAAGAATTGTTTGTGGTAAAAGGAAGTCATTAAGCAAAGCTAAGAACAATTGAACCCCACACATGTCTCAAATGATTTCATGCAAGATCAAAATTTGGAAACCAAAGTCAAAAGCTCTTAGTCCAAAAAATCATCAAAAGCGTCCCTCAACGCTCTACAAATTCAGATAAAGATTTCTTTTCAACTTTTACAGAAGAGCTTCAAGAAATAATCCCAATTTGTACTCATTCTATTATTGTCAAAATCCAAATCTTTTTCGGGAATTTGAACACCTTGTTTAGAGTAAAGCATGTTCTTCAAAACTGAGGTCTTGTAAACAAGAGTCTTTTTAGGTACACATAGGATCAAAATAAAAATTCATCCATCTTTCAAACATCAAACCAAGATCATCTCACCAACAACTCTTGAAAATCTTGAAATCATCCTTCATGCTAGACTTTTTGGCAAATCCATGAATCAAAAATCCTTGAAACAAATCAAAATCCTTGAATAAAACATCAAAATCATCTTGTTTAGCTAGGTATATGTAGATGCATCCTTCTCCATATGCTTAGTTGAATTATCATCAAATCATCTTGTTTGGTTAGGTGTGGGTAGATGCATCCTTCTCCCTACACTTAGTCAAATTATCATCTTGTGAGAAAGTCTATCCCATAGATAACATCCAACATCTTGGGATCTATTTGTTCATTATCCAAAATCAAAACAATCCAAAACCAAGTCAAGGTCAAGATCAAATCCAAGAATCCAAGAATCCAAAATCCAAAAAAGTCCCAAAAGTCTAAAGCATTCCCCCCCTCAAGATATTCTAAGAGTTTAATCATCCATATCATCCACCTTTCACACATTTCACCATCACACATTTGATCCTTAATCATCCTAGATCTTCTCTTTTGAGCCTCATTTTATGGTTCAAACAAGATCACAACACAAGAAGAACATGGAGACCAACAAAGAAACATCAAATTCAAGTGACCTAAGCCAAACCAATTCTGAAATGAATCCCATTGGATCAAGAAATCCTATAAATAATATTCCCTCATCCTCATAAAATCCATAAGAGGAAGGACAAGTAGAGGATATCACCAATAATTCCTTTGGGATGACACAAGACGAGATCATTTAAATGGTCCAAAATCTTGAGAATCATAGAATTGTCAACATCATGATGAAACTCCAACCCTCACAATACATGCTTGAATTAGCAAAACAAGGGGCTAAACTCCCTTACGATTACGATGTGAGTACCATTGTGGAACAACCTCTTGGGGTCATGCCTCCAATCTCATCCATACCTCCATTTCAAAGCATCACCCAACCCATCCCCCAAATTACATCATCTATTGCCCCAACTCAACCTATTGTTAACAAAGGGAGCACATTTCTCAATGCACTACAAACACACCCCCTTGTGAGTAACCAAGATTTGGACGCAAACATGATCTTGGGGCAATCCGTACCCTAAAATCCATCACATCCATATGTCCCCCTCACCTTTCATGTTCTGAATGAACCATCATCATCATTTCACGCAACACCGACATACCCGTTAAATATGCAAACGTCTCTCCCTATGACCTCGCAAGGAGAAGGAGACTTATTTGGACCAGGGGGAATCTTTGACCATTAATCTTCCCAAGGAAGTATGCCACTCACTTTTCCACCACTTCCACCCTTACCACCAACATCAACATCAAATATCATTTTGGGGTTACTGCCGTTGCCGCCACTCATTCAAAATAATCCCACAATCATCAATCATAGCATCATACCAAATCCTCCCACCTTTCCATTGATATCACAACAACAAATGGAAAATATCCCCATAACACAAGCAACCAACACATCATCTATTATACCTCAAAACATGGTCCTCAAGGACCAAGCATATCAATCACACCATCCACTACACAAATCCCAATCATCAATACAATGGTGCCTTTCATCATGGCGACAAACACCATACCAAATCTTCCACCACCACCACCACCACCACCTCCACCACCAAACTCAAATATGTCAAGCCAATATAGCATTGCATTGCAAGCTGCTCAACAAGCTACATATCAAAAGACACTTCAACAAATCCAAAACTGACAAGCTGCACAACTAGCCGCTCAACAAGCACAAACACAATTAGCCGCACAACAAGCCACTCAAACAACGCAAGCCACTCAAGCAACTCAAGCTGCACAACAAGTGCAACAAGCACAACAAGCACAAAAGGCTGCTCAAGCCCAAGCTTTATTACAACAACAACAAGAAGCTCAAGTCATGCAGGCTATACAAGCCGTACAAGTTGCACAAATTGCACAAGCCCAAGCTCAAGAAAAGCGCAAGTTCGAGCTCAATACCAAGCTCAACAAGCACAAGCACAAGCACAAGCACAAGCACAGGCACAAGCACAAGCACAAGCACAGTAGCTCGCACAACAAGTAGCCCAACAACAAGCATACTAGCAAGTGCTGAAGCAATACCAAGAGCAACAAGAAGCATCCCAAAAAGTAGCCCAACAACAAGCATTATTGGTGCAACAACAACAACAAGCTCAACAACAGACACTATTAGCGCAACAACAACAAGACCAACAACAAGCATTGTTGATACAAGTAAAAATATACTTGGCACAAAAAAATGTGAAAGCATCATCCACCAACACATCAACCAATCCACCCATCCCTCCAACAAGTGAACCACCACATAACACCTTCATCCCACCCCCTGATATGCAAAATGATGTAACAACACAAATCAAGTTACTCTCACAACAAGTGCTTGATCTTCAATCAGGGAAAACCACAAAAACACCCAACAACTTGTGTCCCTATTCGTTTGACAGGAGTCTTGTGATGAAACCATTCCCAGAGGGATTTGAGATCCCCAAATTTGACAAATACTGAGGGATGGGAAACCCTGGAGATCACATCAGGGAATTCCAAGTACATTGCATGGAAGTCGCATATGACGATACATATATGATGCAGATGTTTCCTTGAAGTTTGGCTGGCCACACCATGGAGTGGTTCTCTCGCCTTCCTCCTGGCATCAAAAAGTTCCAAGAGATAGTAGACACATTCATAAAAAATTATGCATTCAATATCGGTATGGATGTCAGTCTAGAGGAACTATCAACTCTTAAACAAGGTAAAAATGAATCATTTGCTTCCTACAACGATGGTGATCCAAGGCCAATAGGAGAAAATGGGTCATGCCAAAAGAACAACAAGTTTGCACCATCATCTCCAATCTGGAAGGAACCTTGGAATTTCATCTCAGGGTGCAAGGTATCACCACATATGACCAATTGATCTCCAAAGTTCTTAACATTGAATGAGCCCTTATCGCACAAGGAGGGACACCCGCATATCCTGAACAAAAAAATAATCGCCCATCCACCAGCTATAACAACAAACCTCGCACATGGGAAAGAAACAAAAAAATTACCAATATTGGTGCTGTTGATGCCAAAGTTGTCATCAGTACCCCTCAACAAAACACACCAACACCCCATCAGTAACCCCAAAACAACAATCAAAACAATCGTCAAGCTAACGCGGTGACTCAGCAGCCAAACAATCAAACGATCAACAATGTGAACGATCAAAGGGGATCACCCTAGTGAAACAAAAAATCCCCCAAGCAGAAGTACACTACCCTTGGGGAATCAACTAAATCCATCATGAAGAGGCTAGTGGCAGAAAAACTCATCACAATCCCCACCTATGACAACTATCAAGAGCCCTTGGTGAAACCGCTGTGGTACAATAAAAATCACCTTTGTGATTTTCACAAGATCAAGGGACACACAACTGCCAGTTGTATGAGGTTGAAAAACTTAATTCAAGACCTCATTGATGATAAAATCATAAGTGTGGAACAACCAGTGGGAAATCAAAATCTTAAGATCTACACGAATCCGATGCCCAATCATAATAGGAAAGGGAACAATAACAATGATAAGGGGAAGGGTATCTTCAAAAGTGTGAATCATGTATACGACCATGTCATCGCATCCCTAGATGAGTATTGCACTGTTATCGCCATCAAAGGAGCCGAAGATGATTGTGGAGTCACCACAAGAGGCGAAAAAATTACCATCGTAGGGTCATCTCAGCCAAACAGAGCACCCACTTCCAACCCAAGATCTGTTCCTAGTGGATATAATGTCATTGATCAGTTGAAAAGAACCCCAACTCAGATCTCCATCATGGAGTTACTGAAGATATCATCAACCCAAAAAAAGATCCTTGAAGAAGCATTGGCTTCATCCACCATCTTCATGGATCTTGATGCTGAACAATTCCAAGCTATGGTAGGAAACATCATTAACCCAAATATCCTCACATTCTTCGATCAAGACTTCCCCACCCAACCATCTCAAAATCATGCACTCCATCTGGAGGTCCTACTGCATAAGAACAAAGTCAACAGAGTCTTGGTGGATGGAGGCGCGGGTTTAAACATCTGTTCCCTCAAGCTCATAAAGAATCTGGGAATATCAGAAGATTCCATTGAAAAAAGAAAAGGCATCACAATCAGGGCTTACGATGATCAAGAAAGAGTGTCTCATGGCACTATCCAACTCCCTATTCAAGTAGGGCCAACAATTATGGAAACCACCTGTCAGGTCCTTGACCTCGATTTTCCTTACAACATTCCCTTAGGGCGTCCATGGATCCATGGGATGCAAGCAGTGGCATCAACCTTCCACCAATGTGTCAAGTTCACATACCAAGGCCAAGAGGTCACTATCCATGAGGATCCTGAACCTTTCTCTTACTACAAGAGCCTAGAAGCAAAATATTATAAAATCCCCCAAGTGCCAAAGAATGATGAAGGCCCATCAACTCCATACATTGATCCAGCTACTCTCACCTCCACTTCTGTGACAGAGCCACCCACCATCCCCGCCATCTCCGATATTAAGGTCATTATCTAGGACAATGGATGTGGACACTATACAATTCCAAACAATTCTTTTGTGGTAGGAGAGTTACCACAATCTCCTAGGTCATGAGGATGACCACAATCAAATGATGCTTCCTCATCCCAAACCTTCACAACAGGCTCCTCCAGCTTTAGAAGTTGGGGAGATCTTGGCCGGGAAATAATAGAAGACCAATCCCATCTCTTTTACCAAGGCAATAGACCGGAAGTTGATCTACCAATGGATGATAGTAGTAAAGGCTTATAGATGATGCTTGCCATGGGCTATGACAGAAACCATAGGCTTGGAAAAAATGATAACGAACTTCTAATACACATCATTCCTAAGACACGAATGAAAGATCTTGGCCTAAGATGTACCCCTTTGAGTCTAATCATACGCAGCCAAAATCCCCTAGTTAAGAAGGTCAAAAATTCTCAGCAAACGACAACCACCCTTCAATTTCCCATATCCACTGGCCTACCTTTAGAAAACTTCACCTTCGACATAACTGATGTCTACAGTAGTAGTGATGAGGAAGATGCCATAACTGACTTACCTACACTTTTCAAGAATTCCTTTCTCCTCATGATTAGTATCATGTCATTTGAGTCAACCAGTCAAACCCATGAAATCAACCTAGTCTACCCCCAGCTCATCGATTACAACCAACGAGGATAGCCAATTCTAGACACTTTCAAAAATGATGAAGCACTCTCATAATTCATGGGATTGTGGAGCACAACACCATGCAAAGATCACAAGGTTGGGTTCGATATCATTCTAGACACACAAGCTTACTATGGGGAGACAATTGAATCCTTTAGTCGCAAAAGTGAAAACTTGAGAATAATCTCAAGGTCTTTGAGTGAAAACCACACTGTGGAACTCTCTGACCCTAAAATAGTAAAAACAAAGGATGTATCCAACGATGAAAACCTCCCTGAGGTGCTCGAGGATGAAGGATTCAATATCCCCCTCAGTGCTCTACATTAGGAAAAGTCAGCAGTTCTAGCCGAGAAGTGCAACCTAGTCAACTTGGGAACAGAGGAAACTCCGCATATCACATTTTATGCTGAATCATTGATGTCAGAAGAACAGGATCTCCTAGCTACCTTCTTAAGGGAGAGAAAGGTCAACTTTGCATGGAGCTATGTCGACATGCCCAGACTTGATCTAGAGATTGTGGTCCACCATCTAGCAGTTTACCATAAGGCAAAGCCTGTCAGACAAAAGCTCAAGAAAATGCATCCCCAGATAAGCTTGTCAGTCAAAATGGAATTGAAGAAGCTACTTGATGCAGGGTTCATATGACCAATCGACTATCTAGAGTGGGTATCAAATCTGGTACCTATTTCAAAGCCCAATGGGGGCATCCGTATATGCACAAATTTTAGAGACCTGAACAAGGCATGTCCCAAAGATGACTTCCCACTTCCCAACATTGATATGATTGTAGATATGACCGCAAGACATGAGATGCTCTCACTGATGGATGGATTCTCTGGGTATAACCAAATCATGATAGCCAAAGAAGATCAACACAAAACAACTTTTACTTGTCCATGGGGGACATACTGCTGGAACATGATGCCGTTTGGCCTAAAGAATGCTAGAGCAACATATCAAAGGGCCATGGCCTTAATCTTTCATGAGATGATCCATAAGATTGTGGAATATTATGTCAAGGACATATTAGCAAAATCAAGAAATAGACAGGACCACATAGTAGCATTGAGTGCCATCTTTGACAGACTTGAGGAATACAAGGTCCACCTTAATCCAAAGAAGCATGTATTCGGCATACAATCAGGGAAACTATTGGGATACATTGTGTCTATGAGAGGAATTGAAATAGATCCCACTAAGGTAAAGGAAATACTCGAGATGGAGGCACCTAAGACATTGAAACAGTTGAGAGGCTTAGAAGGCAAGCTCTAGTCAATACGCCGGTTCATAGCTCAATTAGCGGACAAACCAATCCCATATTCTCACCTACTCCAGAAGGGGGTAGCGTATAAGTGGGACGACAAGTGTGATCAGGCCTTTAACAAGATCAAAGAGTATTTTCTCACACCTCCAGTACTTATGTTGCCAATTCTAGGAAAGCCCCTAATCCTCTACATATCAGCAACAACAACAACTCTTGGTGCTCTCCTAGCCCAACACGATGAAAATAGAACAAAGAGGGCCATCTACTACATTAGCTAAACCATGGTGGGGCATGAGTTAAATTATTCCTTCATCAAAAAATCTTGTCTAACAGTGGTGTTTGCCTCACAGAAGTTCAGACACTACATGTTAACACACAAAATCAAACTCATTGCCAAGATCGACCCATTCAAGTACCTACTTTCCAAGTTAGTACTCATAGGAAGGATGGCCAAGTGGGTCATGATCCTATCAAAATACGATATTGAATATGTAGAGCGGAAGGCTATCAAAGGGAAAGCTATTGCAGACCAATTGGCAGAAGCACCAATGTACTCAGAAAATCCACTAATTTTAGAGTTCCCTGATGAATCCATCTTCAACTTGAGCATAGAAAACCACTGGAAGTTATAATTTTATGGCTCCTACACACAACACAGATTGGGAGCTGGGGTCTTTTTCATCACTCCACAGGGAGACTGCATACCAAGATATTACAAGTTGGCATTTCCCTGCACAAACAATATCGCAGAATATGAGGCTCTAACCATAGGACTTAGAATAGCAGTGCAGTGGCATATCATGGTTCTCAAGGTATATGGGGATTCACATTTGATAATCAATCAAGTGAATGATGAGTACCGGACTAAGGATGAAAAGCTAACTCCATACAAGAAATTGGTGGAAAGTCTTAAGGAATCCTTCATCAAGATCACATTTGAGCAAATACCTAGAGCAAACAATAGAGTAGCAGATGCCATGGTGACAATTGGATCCCTATCGGATATCCCTCACAATTTCCCAAAGCATTAATTCCTGGTAGAGCAGCTTCTTGTGCTTGCATTCGAGATACCAGAGTCAGAATTTGTGTGCGAAATCGTTGGTCCTGGTGATCTGTGGTACCATGACATATACACTTATCTAAGAATAGGAGTCCTCCCAGCTTACATAACCTCAAACCTTAAGAAAACCTTTGTCAAGAAAGCATCCTGGTTTGTCATCCTAGGAGAAACCCTATTACGTTGCTTAAACGCTGAGGAGGCCTTGACCACTTTAACCGAGGTACATAACAACATATGTGGTTCACACTCAAGTGGTATGACCTTGGCCTAGAAATTGCTGAGGACGGTGTATTATTGGCCTACTATGGAAAGAGAAGCACATTACTATGTCAAAAGGTGTCTACAATGTTAGTAGCATGGGGACCTCATCCATGCACCAGCTCAAGAGCTTCATCCCATCATCACACCATGGCCCTTTTCGCAGTGGGGGCTTGATCTCGTTGGAAAAATCACCCCCACCTCATCTAGTGGCCACAAGTTTATCATTACCACCACTGAGTACTTCACAAAGTGGGTGGGAGCCATACCAATGACATACATAATTGGAAAGCAGATATCAAAGTTCATCCTGAACTATTTAATATGCCGCTACGGTGTCCCACAAGCTATTATCTTAGATAATGGGACACCATTCAAAAATTAGGATTTCCATGAATTATGCAACAAATTCAAAATCCAACATCACTTTTCTACCCCGTATTATCCCCAAGGAAATGGCCAAGGATAAGCCACCAATAAAACCATTCTGAAGATCCTCAAGAAAATAGTCAATGACACAGGTCATGACTAGCATCTGCAGCTAAATCCCACCCTTTGGGCCTATCGAACTAGCATCTACACACCCATAGGTGCCACACCCTTTTCCCTGGTCTACGGATCAAAAGCCATATTACCCATCAAGATCAAGCTCCCGTCACTGAGAATATCACTGCAAAATATCACCACGGATTAGGAATATCGGGTATCAAGATTAAATGAGCTGGAATTGCTAGATGAATGGTGAATGGATGCCTTGAACCACCTGCAGGTGTATAAAAAATGACTCAAGCAAAACTATAACAAGAAGATCAGGAGCAAAACCTTCCAAGTCAGTTCTAAAGGAGAACCAGAAGAATGTCCCTAATCCAAACGACAAAGGAAAATTTGAACCCAATTGGTTGGGACCATTCGTCATCACAAACATCTATAAGTCAGGGGCATATCAGTTATAAACACATGAAGGGGAACCTTTGCAGGAGCCCATGAACAACTCCCATCTCAAAAAGTTTTATGCCTAACCTTCCAAGGTATAGAACTAAAAAAAAAAAGAAAAGAAAAAGTTCTGAAAAAATGGTCACCTTGATGAAAACTTGGCAAACAGGCATCATGGTGACAACAATTTTTTTTTAAAAAAATACAAAAAATCCAAAAAAATCAGAAAAGGGATTAAAAACAGTAAAGAGAAAAATCATCCTCTAGTGAAAACCACTTCGGTGGCGCTTTGGGCAAGTACCTTGGTGAAAACTTGGCAAATAGGCACCTTGTGTAAATAAGCACTTTCCATCCACCAGGATCTTCATGACTCGTTCTGCATCACCCATCCATTACACTTCCATCATCTATCACAATCTATATCACCATCCATCATCCATTTGACATCTGCATCATAGCTTGGTCCTGTGTTCGTGTCATGATCCCTCTTAGTACTACTCGGCCCATTCTTAAGGTCAGTTTGTCCTGCCCTTATTGGAGTAGACTATTGCATCACGCTGGGGGCATGTTCTCATCAGATCGGATTCGTGTATATTCTTGAAGTCCCTAAATCAAAAAATCCAAAAACATCAAAAAATCAGAAAATCCCAAAACATCAGAAAATCCAAAAAATCCAAAGACATCGAAAAATCAGAAAATCCCAAAACATTCAAAACATATCAAAATCCCAAAATAGGTCAAAAAGTCAAAAAAGTCAAAAACAGAGTCATCTTGTCAAATTACATCATCTCTAAGCTTTGAACATAGGCAAGGTTGATCTTTGATCATCCCCCGAGAAACTTAGGTCAGTCCTTTAGGAGTTGGTCATAATAAACTGACAATCCATTTGTTCATATCTCATCAATAATCAAGTCTATATTAGTCAAACTACATGGTCTCTGCGTGTATAACATAGGCAAGGCTAATCTGATTGATCAACCCTCGAGGCCCTTAGGATAAGTCTTTAGGTTAGGTCCTAGTCAAAATTTCAGGAAACCCCAAAACATTTGAAAATCAAAAATCAAAACAACCTCAAAACATTTCAAAAAAGATCAAACACATCCAAATATTTGAAAAATCCATCCATCCTCATCTCGCTTTCACCTGAAATAAGCATCACTCACAATAAATCATCATCACCCCCAACCTTTGGTAAAACAGTTGGAAACAAGTCTAGCAGGTCAAAAACAAAAAACTCAAACGTCAAAAGTCTCAAGTCTAGGTTAGTATGTAAACAATTTGGTCAACTCTTTGTGTCAATAGCCTATCATCCAATTAGTCCCATATCAAATCATTTGATATCGTCATGTCCTAGGATGCATCCTTCCTACAATGGACATCAACATCAGGCATCATCATAGTTTAGTTTTGGCTAGCGGTATTGAAGAACATTGACTTGTTTGCTTACTTTATCTTTGTCTTTTGACTTATCTTTTTGCACTCATTTCGATGACCTCTCAATGATGTCCCAAATGAAGGGATTTAGAGATATATAAATGGGGAAATGATCATGATCTTTTTATCTGCTTAACTTGGTTATGCATGCTTTGCTTGGTTTGTAGGGAAGATGTTATAGGTTTCTTGTTGACCACATAGGAAGGCTTGATTTTCTATGTTTTGGTCCAGGATGTCTGAAATATCCGAACTGCATTCTGAATGAGGTTCCGTATGCCAGGGGTGAACAAGAATACTCCTATCCGATTGTCGAGTCAAAGCCCATCACACTAGGTGCAACGCCATCTTGGTTCTTTATACCTTGATGCATCATACCCTGTGTGTAATCAAACATAAGGTAATTGGCCTTTTTAAAATCCCAACTCCTCGGTATGCATCATCATCATCATCTCGTGTCTCTTTCTTTCTTCTATCTCCTTTTCCGTGCTAACATGGCACCATGATAGCTAATCGAAAATCATTATTGTCGTTGCATTCGTCCTGCATCCACAAACTGTCAGCATATTGCATATTGCATATCATATCACATAGAAAGCATTTATCATACCACATGCATTGTATCTCCATCATTGCAAAATATAGATTGGTTATTCTAAGCATCTCATGAACCATAACATTGCATTCATTACATAATCATCCCATACAACCCATACCATATATATCAAAAACATCCATTGCATAATCACATGAGCATGTCATATACGTAAGCATTAGTAAAAATCCATATACATCATCTATCATATATCAAAAGCATCCATTTGCATATCATAAACATCATATCATAACACATACATTATTACATAAAGCATCATTACATACATCATCACATCATATCGCCATCATAACATCATAAGTGCATATCATACATAAGAAAATTACACACATCTTATCATCCATCAAGTGCATAATATAGATATGTTAGTCTAAACATTTTCATATCATAACATTTTGCATACATCATAAAAATTACATAAGAAAAGGTACTGAAAAAAAGAAATGCATCCATAAACCATCACATTACATCATCACATAAGAATCATATAGTATCATCATCATAACATCATAACATAGAACATCATTGCATCACATTGCATAGCATATAGAAATAAGACCATCCATAACACATAAAGTAGAATAGGACATATCATATTAGATAAACATCATCTCATATATCATCAAAATAAATATATTGTCATGATACAAAAGAATCAAATTAAGTGTGTATCCAATGCATAAAGTACAAGGGCCCACTGGGTTATAAAAAATGAGCCCATGAGGCACAAAAGAATCCTGTCTTTGATCAAAACTGGGGCTAACCCTGCTGGCTGTTGCCCTCGCCACCTGCTCTCTCCCCGTGGTCCTCTGCAGGTCTATGGCCTGTCCTTTGTGAAAAGTCTGGGACTCAAGCTACTCTCGACACAACCTGATAATAGTGCATCCTATAATAATCAGCCTCCTGGATGGCCTCCCTGTATGGTTGAAGTGGTACCATGCTCCAAGAGGAGGATGCAGACATGATTTCAATTTGCTGTCGTCTGCCCATCTTTGCTGCTTCCTGCAGCTCCACAACCTATCTCTGCTGGACCGCCTGGTCCCGCTCTGCTCGTAATTGATCTCTCTCAACTATAAGTACCTATATCTATGCTTGTAGCTAGAGAATATGACCATCCTTGGGGTCTGGCTGAAGGGGTGGCTACGCGGGTGGCTGATCATGGCCCCCATCTCTAGGCGGTGTCAGAACCCTATCCTGGTGTCTGTGATCCTGGTGTCTTGGGTTCGGATCTTGCCTAGGGACATCCTGTCTTTGCTGGTCCACCTACGGATCTAGATGTGGCTAATCCTGTGGTCCCCTATCTTGATATGGCTGATGTGGTGGTGGTCCTCCCCCTCATCGATCCAAGTCTTTGTCCCCTCGGCCCTTTCTTGCTCCCCTGCCTCTGGCCCTGCATCGGGAAAATGGTGTCCTTGGCACTATAAGTCTAAGAGGTGGCCTGAACTAGTCTCTTTATGCTTGTGTGGTGCCCGCATCGGCCTTCCCTTGATCATATGGCCATGGCCTGGCCACCAGTTGCATAAAACTCTACATTGCCTCATGTGTAGGTATGTATCGGCCCCAGGAGCTCTGGCTTGTCATACGTGCAAATATAGCGACATACTGATCATCCGACCTATCCGGCGGCTCCCCGAATTGTCGCTGCACTCTGCCTGGAAGGTACATCTCGAGCATCATGTTCTATCTTCCCTGCATCAATCTATCCCGACGAGCAAAAAAAGGCTATTGCACATCGTTGTACCACACGGGCCATCCAAGGTATGGCCACTAGGTGAAGGCTCGCATGTCATCTAGAGCTCTCCTCCAATGAGGAATCCCGTGCTATCCTATATGTGTGAAGGAGACACCTCCTCTATATCTCCAAACAACTGGATCATCTAGCTCCATATCAACAACAACAACTCTTAGATGGAGCACAGTGATGTGCTCCTAGGCGCAGATATGAAGGAGTGTGACTCCAGCCCCAATGGCTCGATCGTCAAGGTATGTAAACTCATGAAGATCTTTGTATAACGAGGCCAACAGAACTGGACCCCAAACAAAGCATACTTGTCTTCGGACCATGTGCTCCCAAGCAAGCCCCATCCAGGACTGAAGTATCAGCCCCGCTGATCTGATGTGACAAGACCTAATATGATAGCTGCTATAACAAGGCGAAAGGGTGACACTGCGAGTCTATAACACTCCAACTTGATATGACCCTCACAAAAGACAAGCTCATTAAGGCCCATAACATCATAGCAAGCCTCCCTCCCGACATCCACATCATAAATCATGCACTCTCTGTGGATGGGCAATCTGTGAATCCACCACACATCCCTAGTGTATCTCAGCCGGGAGGTGGAAGGATCTGCTGTGCCACCATCTCGGTAGATTGCCATCAACAAGTGTATCCTCGGGTGAGAGCGTGGCTCTTAATATACCATAATTGATCTACCCTAGATGCTCACCTTACGCCTCATATGACGTACCACGCAAAACAGAAAGAAGTGCAGGGACGTGCTCGTGTGGGTAAATCATCTACCCTCCTCTTGCATGTCGGAAGCTTATACGTTAAAATAGATCAAAAATGTGATCTGCTTTTAATCTCAGCATACCCAGGAAACTTTAGCATCTTGTTTGTGGAGTGCGGTGTAGTTTAGTTTCAAAGCGTGCGCTAAGGCCTGACTCGAGCTCTGCTTTGTGATGTTGTAGTTTCCCAGTGGGTCTGATTTATCCTAAACCCTAATTTTCAAAGGGCACAACGACACACTCTTCATGTCGTTTGGAGTTAAACCCTATTCCAAAGCCGCAGCATAGCGTTGCTTTAATGAATGCGGCGTGGTTCGAAGATTTACCGCGGCCGAAGAGACTCTAGTGGCGGCTATATTGGTGGGACCTAATTCCTAAGCTAATAAATGCGCACAAAAATAAAAAAAATGAGGTCGGTTCAAGTTGACTCACCGGTGGTCCAGTGCTAGGTAGCCTCTGGTGTGTGCATGCTCGGTCCGAGATGTGTCAGGGGAGCTGCCAGTGCTCCATCTCGTGAAGGGTTCAGAGCTCAAATCACATAAATCTCTAAAGGCTGAATGTGCAAATGAATTGGAAATGGCCCCTCGAGGCCTATTTAAGCCTGAAAGTTAGGGTTAGTTGACCCTATTTAGCGGTCCTGTCAGGGTTTTGGCCCCCCTGAGCCTATTTTGGTCCATTCGTGGGCTGTTTCGCATCATTTTGGCATGTTTTTGACCCTCTGGAGCCTTTCTGGACCTGTCAAGCACCTTGTCCTCTTTTTTCGCGAGATCACCCAAAAAGTTGAAATTTTCGTCTAATCTCTCGAGGGGGCAGTATATCAGCATAAGTCATCTGCCAGGGCAACTGTGGGGCAATTTTGAAAAAAAAAAAAATTGAATTATGATTGAGACAGTTTATTCTTTGAAACAATGCAGCGAGTACTTTGCTTCAAAGAGGGGCAAAATGTAGACATGAAAAATATACCGATACACTTGATTCCAATTCACTAACACCATTTCATCCTGAATCACCTTTCTCAGCTTATCATCACTCTTCGTCCCTTAATTAAATAAATAATCATTTATCTAATTAAGTCATTCTCTCTTGTTAATTAAATCAATCAATCTGATCTAATTAACCCTATGTCTCTATTTAATTAAATAATTCATTTTTATTTGATTAAATCTCTAAAGTCATCTTATTAAATTAAATAAATTAAACCTTATTTGATTTAATCTAACATCATCCCCTTTAATTAAATAAATCAAATCCTTTATTTAATTAAATCTAAATCACATTCTCAAATAGTCACATCATCTAATCCCTCATTAAATTAATTAAGCCTTGATTAATTTAATCCTAATCTCCAAATTTCTCTAGATTTTGCCACTTGCACATGAAAATACATTTAATGGATTTATTAAATCTCTATTTTCTTTCAACTTGGCATCTTTAGGGGAATATTCTTCCAAATTTGAAATCCCTCCAAGTGGATTTGTCCTTCCAACAAAACATTCATTCCCTCTTACATGTCCTTGTGCATTGAGCCAAGTGGCATTTAAGTCATTCTTTTTCCCTCTTACATGTCATTTCACTATTTCAAATTCCACCAAATTGCATTTATGGGAACATTCATCAAAATGTGCACATCCTTTTCCCATTCACATCTTGACAAGTGGCGCTTCCTCATTGGGTGTTGAATGATCCCACATTGCTCCATTTTGCTCATTCCTCCACCTTGTCTTTCTATAAATAGAAGGATCATCCTTTGTTTTGATCATCCACAATTTGAGCAAGTCTACTATACTCAATTTCATCCTCAAGTATCTCCATTTCCATCCATTTTATCAAGAATCTTAGCTAGGTTATGCAGATTTCTCATCATGGAGCTCAATTGAATCTTCACCAAAGTGGATCACTCATCAACATTGCATCATAGAAGTTGGGAAAGGGCCAATTCCCCCATGATATCAAGAGTTTTCTTTACATTGAATAGGATTTGATAGCTTTTGTTTATGTTTTCTTATGTTCTTCATCTCATTTCTTGTTCTTTGCAATTTAAATGGACTTCATAGGGAATCTTGATTCTCACTTGCATTTGGTCTAACATTGTGTTTATTTCTTGTGTTTGTGCTGGTGTAGGATTGGGGTTCTACACTTATGTACCCTTCAAGTATCTAAATATCTTTTTTACTGCAACAACATATGATTCCTTTGGTTCTTACTGAAATCTAGCTGCTAAACAAACATCATACATAATGTCTAGTCTAGTAGTATTCAAATATAACAATCCTTCAATCATTGACCTAT
>VDFB02256132.1:224444657-224495686 GCA_007258455.2 Sequoia sempervirens | reverse complement strand
GCTTGAATTAGCAAAACAAGGGGCTAAACTCCCTTACGATTACGATGTGAGTACCATTGTGGAACAACCTCTTGGGGTCATGCCTCCAATCTCATCCATACCTCCATTTCAAAGCATCACCCAACCCATCCCCCAAATTACATCATCTATTGCCCCAACTCAACCTATTGTTAACAAAGGGAGCACATTTCTCAATGCACTACAAACACACCCCCTTGTGAGTAACCAAGATTTGGACGCAAACATGATCTTGGGGCAATCCGTACCCTAAAATCCATCACATCCATATGTCCCCCTCACCTTTCATGTTCTGAATGAACCATCATCATCATTTCACGCAACACCGACATACCCGTTAAATATGCAAACGTCTCTCCCTATGACCTCGCAAGGAGAAGGAGACTTATTTGGACCAGGGGGAATCTTTGACCATTAATCTTCCCAAGGAAGTATGCCACTCACTTTTCCACCACTTCCACCCTTACCACCAACATCAACATCAAATATCATTTTGGGGTTACTGCCGTTGCCGCCACTCATTCAAAATAATCCCACAATCATCAATCATAGCATCATACCAAATCCTCCCACCTTTCCATTGATATCACAACAACAAATGGAAAATATCCCCATAACACAAGCAACCAACACATCATCTATTATACCTCAAAACATGGTCCTCAAGGACCAAGCATATCAATCACACCATCCACTACACAAATCCCAATCATCAATACAATGGTGCCTTTCATCATGGCGACAAACACCATACCAAATCTTCCACCACCACCACCACCACCACCTCCACCACCAAACTCAAATATGTCAAGCCAATATAGCATTGCATTGCAAGCTGCTCAACAAGCTACATATCAAAAGACACTTCAACAAATCCAAAACTGACAAGCTGCACAACTAGCCGCTCAACAAGCACAAACACAATTAGCCGCACAACAAGCCACTCAAACAACGCAAGCCACTCAAGCAACTCAAGCTGCACAACAAGTGCAACAAGCACAACAAGCACAAAAGGCTGCTCAAGCCCAAGCTTTATTACAACAACAACAAGAAGCTCAAGTCATGCAGGCTATACAAGCCGTACAAGTTGCACAAATTGCACAAGCCCAAGCTCAAGAAAAGCGCAAGTTCGAGCTCAATACCAAGCTCAACAAGCACAAGCACAAGCACAAGCACAAGCACAGGCACAAGCACAAGCACAAGCACAGTAGCTCGCACAACAAGTAGCCCAACAACAAGCATACTAGCAAGTGCTGAAGCAATACCAAGAGCAACAAGAAGCATCCCAAAAAGTAGCCCAACAACAAGCATTATTGGTGCAACAACAACAACAAGCTCAACAACAGACACTATTAGCGCAACAACAACAAGACCAACAACAAGCATTGTTGATACAAGTAAAAATATACTTGGCACAAAAAAATGTGAAAGCATCATCCACCAACACATCAACCAATCCACCCATCCCTCCAACAAGTGAACCACCACATAACACCTTCATCCCACCCCCTGATATGCAAAATGATGTAACAACACAAATCAAGTTACTCTCACAACAAGTGCTTGATCTTCAATCAGGGAAAACCACAAAAACACCCAACAACTTGTGTCCCTATTCGTTTGACAGGAGTCTTGTGATGAAACCATTCCCAGAGGGATTTGAGATCCCCAAATTTGACAAATACTGAGGGATGGGAAACCCTGGAGATCACATCAGGGAATTCCAAGTACATTGCATGGAAGTCGCATATGACGATACATATATGATGCAGATGTTTCCTTGAAGTTTGGCTGGCCACACCATGGAGTGGTTCTCTCGCCTTCCTCCTGGCATCAAAAAGTTCCAAGAGATAGTAGACACATTCATAAAAAATTATGCATTCAATATCGGTATGGATGTCAGTCTAGAGGAACTATCAACTCTTAAACAAGGTAAAAATGAATCATTTGCTTCCTACAACGATGGTGATCCAAGGCCAATAGGAGAAAATGGGTCATGCCAAAAGAACAACAAGTTTGCACCATCATCTCCAATCTGGAAGGAACCTTGGAATTTCATCTCAGGGTGCAAGGTATCACCACATATGACCAATTGATCTCCAAAGTTCTTAACATTGAATGAGCCCTTATCGCACAAGGAGGGACACCCGCATATCCTGAACAAAAAAATAATCGCCCATCCACCAGCTATAACAACAAACCTCGCACATGGGAAAGAAACAAAAAAATTACCAATATTGGTGCTGTTGATGCCAAAGTTGTCATCAGTACCCCTCAACAAAACACACCAACACCCCATCAGTAACCCCAAAACAACAATCAAAACAATCGTCAAGCTAACGCGGTGACTCAGCAGCCAAACAATCAAACGATCAACAATGTGAACGATCAAAGGGGATCACCCTAGTGAAACAAAAAATCCCCCAAGCAGAAGTACACTACCCTTGGGGAATCAACTAAATCCATCATGAAGAGGCTAGTGGCAGAAAAACTCATCACAATCCCCACCTATGACAACTATCAAGAGCCCTTGGTGAAACCGCTGTGGTACAATAAAAATCACCTTTGTGATTTTCACAAGATCAAGGGACACACAACTGCCAGTTGTATGAGGTTGAAAAACTTAATTCAAGACCTCATTGATGATAAAATCATAAGTGTGGAACAACCAGTGGGAAATCAAAATCTTAAGATCTACACGAATCCGATGCCCAATCATAATAGGAAAGGGAACAATAACAATGATAAGGGGAAGGGTATCTTCAAAAGTGTGAATCATGTATACGACCATGTCATCGCATCCCTAGATGAGTATTGCACTGTTATCGCCATCAAAGGAGCCGAAGATGATTGTGGAGTCACCACAAGAGGCGAAAAAATTACCATCGTAGGGTCATCTCAGCCAAACAGAGCACCCACTTCCAACCCAAGATCTGTTCCTAGTGGATATAATGTCATTGATCAGTTGAAAAGAACCCCAACTCAGATCTCCATCATGGAGTTACTGAAGATATCATCAACCCAAAAAAAGATCCTTGAAGAAGCATTGGCTTCATCCACCATCTTCATGGATCTTGATGCTGAACAATTCCAAGCTATGGTAGGAAACATCATTAACCCAAATATCCTCACATTCTTCGATCAAGACTTCCCCACCCAACCATCTCAAAATCATGCACTCCATCTGGAGGTCCTACTGCATAAGAACAAAGTCAACAGAGTCTTGGTGGATGGAGGCGCGGGTTTAAACATCTGTTCCCTCAAGCTCATAAAGAATCTGGGAATATCAGAAGATTCCATTGAAAAAAGAAAAGGCATCACAATCAGGGCTTACGATGATCAAGAAAGAGTGTCTCATGGCACTATCCAACTCCCTATTCAAGTAGGGCCAACAATTATGGAAACCACCTGTCAGGTCCTTGACCTCGATTTTCCTTACAACATTCCCTTAGGGCGTCCATGGATCCATGGGATGCAAGCAGTGGCATCAACCTTCCACCAATGTGTCAAGTTCACATACCAAGGCCAAGAGGTCACTATCCATGAGGATCCTGAACCTTTCTCTTACTACAAGAGCCTAGAAGCAAAATATTATAAAATCCCCCAAGTGCCAAAGAATGATGAAGGCCCATCAACTCCATACATTGATCCAGCTACTCTCACCTCCACTTCTGTGACAGAGCCACCCACCATCCCCGCCATCTCCGATATTAAGGTCATTATCTAGGACAATGGATGTGGACACTATACAATTCCAAACAATTCTTTTGTGGTAGGAGAGTTACCACAATCTCCTAGGTCATGAGGATGACCACAATCAAATGATGCTTCCTCATCCCAAACCTTCACAACAGGCTCCTCCAGCTTTAGAAGTTGGGGAGATCTTGGCCGGGAAATAATAGAAGACCAATCCCATCTCTTTTACCAAGGCAATAGACCGGAAGTTGATCTACCAATGGATGATAGTAGTAAAGGCTTATAGATGATGCTTGCCATGGGCTATGACAGAAACCATAGGCTTGGAAAAAATGATAACGAACTTCTAATACACATCATTCCTAAGACACGAATGAAAGATCTTGGCCTAAGATGTACCCCTTTGAGTCTAATCATACGCAGCCAAAATCCCCTAGTTAAGAAGGTCAAAAATTCTCAGCAAACGACAACCACCCTTCAATTTCCCATATCCACTGGCCTACCTTTAGAAAACTTCACCTTCGACATAACTGATGTCTACAGTAGTAGTGATGAGGAAGATGCCATAACTGACTTACCTACACTTTTCAAGAATTCCTTTCTCCTCATGATTAGTATCATGTCATTTGAGTCAACCAGTCAAACCCATGAAATCAACCTAGTCTACCCCCAGCTCATCGATTACAACCAACGAGGATAGCCAATTCTAGACACTTTCAAAAATGATGAAGCACTCTCATAATTCATGGGATTGTGGAGCACAACACCATGCAAAGATCACAAGGTTGGGTTCGATATCATTCTAGACACACAAGCTTACTATGGGGAGACAATTGAATCCTTTAGTCGCAAAAGTGAAAACTTGAGAATAATCTCAAGGTCTTTGAGTGAAAACCACACTGTGGAACTCTCTGACCCTAAAATAGTAAAAACAAAGGATGTATCCAACGATGAAAACCTCCCTGAGGTGCTCGAGGATGAAGGATTCAATATCCCCCTCAGTGCTCTACATTAGGAAAAGTCAGCAGTTCTAGCCGAGAAGTGCAACCTAGTCAACTTGGGAACAGAGGAAACTCCGCATATCACATTTTATGCTGAATCATTGATGTCAGAAGAACAGGATCTCCTAGCTACCTTCTTAAGGGAGAGAAAGGTCAACTTTGCATGGAGCTATGTCGACATGCCCAGACTTGATCTAGAGATTGTGGTCCACCATCTAGCAGTTTACCATAAGGCAAAGCCTGTCAGACAAAAGCTCAAGAAAATGCATCCCCAGATAAGCTTGTCAGTCAAAATGGAATTGAAGAAGCTACTTGATGCAGGGTTCATATGACCAATCGACTATCTAGAGTGGGTATCAAATCTGGTACCTATTTCAAAGCCCAATGGGGGCATCCGTATATGCACAAATTTTAGAGACCTGAACAAGGCATGTCCCAAAGATGACTTCCCACTTCCCAACATTGATATGATTGTAGATATGACCGCAAGACATGAGATGCTCTCACTGATGGATGGATTCTCTGGGTATAACCAAATCATGATAGCCAAAGAAGATCAACACAAAACAACTTTTACTTGTCCATGGGGGACATACTGCTGGAACATGATGCCGTTTGGCCTAAAGAATGCTAGAGCAACATATCAAAGGGCCATGGCCTTAATCTTTCATGAGATGATCCATAAGATTGTGGAATATTATGTCAAGGACATATTAGCAAAATCAAGAAATAGACAGGACCACATAGTAGCATTGAGTGCCATCTTTGACAGACTTGAGGAATACAAGGTCCACCTTAATCCAAAGAAGCATGTATTCGGCATACAATCAGGGAAACTATTGGGATACATTGTGTCTATGAGAGGAATTGAAATAGATCCCACTAAGGTAAAGGAAATACTCGAGATGGAGGCACCTAAGACATTGAAACAGTTGAGAGGCTTAGAAGGCAAGCTCTAGTCAATACGCCGGTTCATAGCTCAATTAGCGGACAAACCAATCCCATATTCTCACCTACTCCAGAAGGGGGTAGCGTATAAGTGGGACGACAAGTGTGATCAGGCCTTTAACAAGATCAAAGAGTATTTTCTCACACCTCCAGTACTTATGTTGCCAATTCTAGGAAAGCCCCTAATCCTCTACATATCAGCAACAACAACAACTCTTGGTGCTCTCCTAGCCCAACACGATGAAAATAGAACAAAGAGGGCCATCTACTACATTAGCTAAACCATGGTGGGGCATGAGTTAAATTATTCCTTCATCAAAAAATCTTGTCTAACAGTGGTGTTTGCCTCACAGAAGTTCAGACACTACATGTTAACACACAAAATCAAACTCATTGCCAAGATCGACCCATTCAAGTACCTACTTTCCAAGTTAGTACTCATAGGAAGGATGGCCAAGTGGGTCATGATCCTATCAAAATACGATATTGAATATGTAGAGCGGAAGGCTATCAAAGGGAAAGCTATTGCAGACCAATTGGCAGAAGCACCAATGTACTCAGAAAATCCACTAATTTTAGAGTTCCCTGATGAATCCATCTTCAACTTGAGCATAGAAAACCACTGGAAGTTATAATTTTATGGCTCCTACACACAACACAGATTGGGAGCTGGGGTCTTTTTCATCACTCCACAGGGAGACTGCATACCAAGATATTACAAGTTGGCATTTCCCTGCACAAACAATATCGCAGAATATGAGGCTCTAACCATAGGACTTAGAATAGCAGTGCAGTGGCATATCATGGTTCTCAAGGTATATGGGGATTCACATTTGATAATCAATCAAGTGAATGATGAGTACCGGACTAAGGATGAAAAGCTAACTCCATACAAGAAATTGGTGGAAAGTCTTAAGGAATCCTTCATCAAGATCACATTTGAGCAAATACCTAGAGCAAACAATAGAGTAGCAGATGCCATGGTGACAATTGGATCCCTATCGGATATCCCTCACAATTTCCCAAAGCATTAATTCCTGGTAGAGCAGCTTCTTGTGCTTGCATTCGAGATACCAGAGTCAGAATTTGTGTGCGAAATCGTTGGTCCTGGTGATCTGTGGTACCATGACATATACACTTATCTAAGAATAGGAGTCCTCCCAGCTTACATAACCTCAAACCTTAAGAAAACCTTTGTCAAGAAAGCATCCTGGTTTGTCATCCTAGGAGAAACCCTATTACGTTGCTTAAACGCTGAGGAGGCCTTGACCACTTTAACCGAGGTACATAACAACATATGTGGTTCACACTCAAGTGGTATGACCTTGGCCTAGAAATTGCTGAGGACGGTGTATTATTGGCCTACTATGGAAAGAGAAGCACATTACTATGTCAAAAGGTGTCTACAATGTTAGTAGCATGGGGACCTCATCCATGCACCAGCTCAAGAGCTTCATCCCATCATCACACCATGGCCCTTTTCGCAGTGGGGGCTTGATCTCGTTGGAAAAATCACCCCCACCTCATCTAGTGGCCACAAGTTTATCATTACCACCACTGAGTACTTCACAAAGTGGGTGGGAGCCATACCAATGACATACATAATTGGAAAGCAGATATCAAAGTTCATCCTGAACTATTTAATATGCCGCTACGGTGTCCCACAAGCTATTATCTTAGATAATGGGACACCATTCAAAAATTAGGATTTCCATGAATTATGCAACAAATTCAAAATCCAACATCACTTTTCTACCCCGTATTATCCCCAAGGAAATGGCCAAGGATAAGCCACCAATAAAACCATTCTGAAGATCCTCAAGAAAATAGTCAATGACACAGGTCATGACTAGCATCTGCAGCTAAATCCCACCCTTTGGGCCTATCGAACTAGCATCTACACACCCATAGGTGCCACACCCTTTTCCCTGGTCTACGGATCAAAAGCCATATTACCCATCAAGATCAAGCTCCCGTCACTGAGAATATCACTGCAAAATATCACCACGGATTAGGAATATCGGGTATCAAGATTAAATGAGCTGGAATTGCTAGATGAATGGTGAATGGATGCCTTGAACCACCTGCAGGTGTATAAAAAATGACTCAAGCAAAACTATAACAAGAAGATCAGGAGCAAAACCTTCCAAGTCAGTTCTAAAGGAGAACCAGAAGAATGTCCCTAATCCAAACGACAAAGGAAAATTTGAACCCAATTGGTTGGGACCATTCGTCATCACAAACATCTATAAGTCAGGGGCATATCAGTTATAAACACATGAAGGGGAACCTTTGCAGGAGCCCATGAACAACTCCCATCTCAAAAAGTTTTATGCCTAACCTTCCAAGGTATAGAACTAAAAAAAAAAAGAAAAGAAAAAGTTCTGAAAAAATGGTCACCTTGATGAAAACTTGGCAAACAGGCATCATGGTGACAACAATTTTTTTTTAAAAAAATACAAAAAATCCAAAAAAATCAGAAAAGGGATTAAAAACAGTAAAGAGAAAAATCATCCTCTAGTGAAAACCACTTCGGTGGCGCTTTGGGCAAGTACCTTGGTGAAAACTTGGCAAATAGGCACCTTGTGTAAATAAGCACTTTCCATCCACCAGGATCTTCATGACTCGTTCTGCATCACCCATCCATTACACTTCCATCATCTATCACAATCTATATCACCATCCATCATCCATTTGACATCTGCATCATAGCTTGGTCCTGTGTTCGTGTCATGATCCCTCTTAGTACTACTCGGCCCATTCTTAAGGTCAGTTTGTCCTGCCCTTATTGGAGTAGACTATTGCATCACGCTGGGGGCATGTTCTCATCAGATCGGATTCGTGTATATTCTTGAAGTCCCTAAATCAAAAAATCCAAAAACATCAAAAAATCAGAAAATCCCAAAACATCAGAAAATCCAAAAAATCCAAAGACATCGAAAAATCAGAAAATCCCAAAACATTCAAAACATATCAAAATCCCAAAATAGGTCAAAAAGTCAAAAAAGTCAAAAACAGAGTCATCTTGTCAAATTACATCATCTCTAAGCTTTGAACATAGGCAAGGTTGATCTTTGATCATCCCCCGAGAAACTTAGGTCAGTCCTTTAGGAGTTGGTCATAATAAACTGACAATCCATTTGTTCATATCTCATCAATAATCAAGTCTATATTAGTCAAACTACATGGTCTCTGCGTGTATAACATAGGCAAGGCTAATCTGATTGATCAACCCTCGAGGCCCTTAGGATAAGTCTTTAGGTTAGGTCCTAGTCAAAATTTCAGGAAACCCCAAAACATTTGAAAATCAAAAATCAAAACAACCTCAAAACATTTCAAAAAAGATCAAACACATCCAAATATTTGAAAAATCCATCCATCCTCATCTCGCTTTCACCTGAAATAAGCATCACTCACAATAAATCATCATCACCCCCAACCTTTGGTAAAACAGTTGGAAACAAGTCTAGCAGGTCAAAAACAAAAAACTCAAACGTCAAAAGTCTCAAGTCTAGGTTAGTATGTAAACAATTTGGTCAACTCTTTGTGTCAATAGCCTATCATCCAATTAGTCCCATATCAAATCATTTGATATCGTCATGTCCTAGGATGCATCCTTCCTACAATGGACATCAACATCAGGCATCATCATAGTTTAGTTTTGGCTAGCGGTATTGAAGAACATTGACTTGTTTGCTTACTTTATCTTTGTCTTTTGACTTATCTTTTTGCACTCATTTCGATGACCTCTCAATGATGTCCCAAATGAAGGGATTTAGAGATATATAAATGGGGAAATGATCATGATCTTTTTATCTGCTTAACTTGGTTATGCATGCTTTGCTTGGTTTGTAGGGAAGATGTTATAGGTTTCTTGTTGACCACATAGGAAGGCTTGATTTTCTATGTTTTGGTCCAGGATGTCTGAAATATCCGAACTGCATTCTGAATGAGGTTCCGTATGCCAGGGGTGAACAAGAATACTCCTATCCGATTGTCGAGTCAAAGCCCATCACACTAGGTGCAACGCCATCTTGGTTCTTTATACCTTGATGCATCATACCCTGTGTGTAATCAAACATAAGGTAATTGGCCTTTTTAAAATCCCAACTCCTCGGTATGCATCATCATCATCATCTCGTGTCTCTTTCTTTCTTCTATCTCCTTTTCCGTGCTAACATGGCACCATGATAGCTAATCGAAAATCATTATTGTCGTTGCATTCGTCCTGCATCCACAAACTGTCAGCATATTGCATATTGCATATCATATCACATAGAAAGCATTTATCATACCACATGCATTGTATCTCCATCATTGCATAATATAGATTGGTTATTCTAAGCATCTCATGAACCATAAAATTGCATTCATTACATAATCATCCCATACAACCCATACCATATATATCAAAAGCATCCATTGCATAATCACACGAGCATGTCATATACGTAAGCATTAGTAACAATCCATATACATCATATATCATATATCAAAAGCATCCATTTGCATATCATAAACATCATATCATAACACATACATTATTACATAAAGCATCATTACATACATCATCACATCATATCGCCATCATAACATCATAAGTGCATATCATGCATAAGAAAATTACATACATCTTATCATCCATCAAGTGCATAATATAGATCTGTTAGTCTAAGCATTTGCATATCATAAAATTTTGCATACATCATAAAAAGTACATAAGAAAAGGTACTAAAAAAAAGAAATGCATCCATAAACCATCACATTACATCATCACATAAGCATCATATAGTATCATCATCATAACATCATAACATAGAACATCATTGCATCACATTGCATAGCATATAGAAATAAGATCCATCCATAAAACATAAAGTAGAATAGGACATATCATATCAGATAAACATCATCTCATATATCATCAAAATAAATATACTGTCATAATACAAAAGAATTGAATTAAGTGTGTATCCAATGCATAAAGTACAAGGGCCCACTGGGCTATAAAAAATGAGCCCATGAGGCACAAAAGAATCCTTTCTCTGATCAAAATTGGGGCTAACACTACTGGTTGCTACCCTCGCCACCTGTTCCCTCCCCATGGTCCTTTGCGGGTCTATGGCCTGTCCTTTGTGAAAAGTTTGGGACTCGAGTTGCTCTCGACACAGCCTGATAATAGTGCATCCTGTAATAATCAGCCTCTTGGATGGCCTCCCTGTATGATTGAAATGGTACCATGCTCCGAGAGGAGGATGCATACATGTTTTCAATCTGCTGTCGTCTGCCCATCTCTACTGGACCGCCTGGTCTCGCTCTGCTCGTAATTGATCTCTCTCAACTGTAAGTACCTATATCTCTGCTTGTAGTTGGAGAATATGACCATCCCTGGGGTCTGGCTGAAGGGGTGGCTATAGGGGTGGCTAATCATGGCCCCTGTCTCTAGGCGGTGTCAGAACCCTATCCTGGTGCCTATGATCCTACCGTCTTAGGTTCAGATCTTTCCTGGGGGCATCCTGTCTTTGCTAGTCCACCTGTAGATCTGGATGTGGCTGATCCTGTGTTCCCCTATTCTGATATGGATGATGTGGTGGTGGTCCTCCCCCTCCTCGATCCAAGTCTCCGTCCCCTCGGCCTTGTCCTGCTCCCTTGCCTCTGGCCTTGCACCGAGAAAATGGTGTCCCTGGCATTGTAAGTCTAAGAGGTGGCCTGGACCAGTTTCTTTATGCCTGTGTGGTGCCTGCATGGGCCTGCCCCTGATCATATGGCCATGGCCTGGTCACCAGCTACATAAAACTCTACATTTCCTCATGTGCAGGTATGTATCAGCCCCAACAGCTCTGGCTTGTCGTACATGCAAATATAGCGACATACTGATCATCCGACCTGTCTTGCGGCTGCCTGAATTGTCTCTACACTTTTCCTGGTAGGTACATCTCAAACATTATGTGCTATCTTCCCTGTATCAATCTATCCTGGTGAGCGAAAAAAGGCTATTGCACATCGTCGTACCACACGGGCCATCCAAGGTATGGCCACTAGGTGAAGGCTCGCATGTCATCTAGAACTCTCCTCCAATGAGGAATCCCGTGCTATCCTATATGTGTGAAGGAGACACCTCCTCTATATTGCAAAACAACTGGATCATCTAGCTCCATATCAATGACAACAACTCTCAGACAGAGCACAGTGATGTGCTCCTAGGCCCAGATATGAAGGAGTGTGACTCTAGCCCCAATGGCTTGACCGTCAAGGTATGCAAACTCATGAAGATCTTTGTATAACGAGGCCAACAGAACTAGTCCCCACACAAAGCATACTTGTCTTCGAACCATGTGCTCCCAAGCAAGCCCCCATCCAGGACTGAAGTATCAGCCCTGCCGATCTGATGCGACAAGACCTAATATGATAGCTGCTATAACAAGGCGAAAGGGTGACACTGCGAGCCTATAACATTCCAACTTGATCTGACCCTCACAAAAGACAAGCTCGTCAAGGCCCATAACGTCATAGCAAGCCTCCCTCTTGACATCCACATCGTAAATCATGTGTTCTTTATGGATGGGCAATTTGTGAATCCGCCACATGTCCCTAGTGTGACCATCGCCTCTCCTATCAGGAGGTGGAAAGAGAATGTCTCGCTGTGCCATCTCTCAACGAGTGCCGTCATCATAACCAAGTGTGTCCTCATGGGCAGGGTGTAAGCAATATACCATAGTCCGATCACCCCTAGATGCTCTTGTTGTCGCTCGGGCATGCCTTGCAAAACACCGAAAAGTACCCAGGAACTATGCTTGTGTGAGTGAAGTATTATCACCTCCTCGTGCATCAGGAAAGCAACCATGTTAAAATTGATCAAAAATCATGATCCTGCCTGATCTCGGCATACCCAAGGCAACTTTCGCGTCACTGTTTGTGGGTGCGACATAGTTTGGAAGTTTCAAACTGCGCCGCTAGGAGCCTTTGGCCCTCAAACTCCATCGTGACGTTACAGTTGGAGGTGCGGTCCAGTTTAGCCCTAAACCCTAATTTGCAAAGAGGCCTACCATGGCACACTCTTCACATGCGGCTCTATTTGGAGTTTAAACCCTAATTCCAAACTACACCACGATGTCGCTATTAGCGAATGCGGCATAGTTTGAGGTTGCATGACGCAGAAAGAGAATTTCTAGAGGCACTATATTGGACTGCTCCTAAAGGACCTAATTCCTAAGCTAATAAATGTGCACAAAAATAAAAAAATGAGGTTGGGTCAAGTTGACTCATCGGTGGTATAGTGCTAGGTAGCCTCGGGTGTGTGCGTGCTCGATTCAAGATGTGTCAGGGGAGTTGTCATTGCTCCATCTCGCGAAGGGGTCAGAGCTCAAATCACAAAAATCTCTAAAGGTTGAACGTGCAAATGAATTGGAAATGGCCCCTCGAGGCCTATTTGAGCCTAAAAGTTAGGGTTTTTTGACCCTGTATAGTCATCCTGTCAGGGTTTTGGCCCCCTTGAGCTTGTTTTGGTTCGTTCGTAGGCTGTTTCGCATTGTTTTGGCATGTTTTTGACCCTTTGGAGCCTTTCTGGACCTCTCGGGCACCTTGTCCTCTTTTTTCGCGAGATCACCCAAAAAGTTGAAATTTTCGTCCGATCTCTCGAGGGGGCAGTATATTGGCATAAGTCGTCTGCCAGGGCAACTGTGGGGAAATTTTGAAAATCAGAATTTTTTTGAATTTTGATTGAGACAGTTTATTCTTTGAAACAACACAACGAGTACTTTGCTTCAAAGAGGGCCAAAATGTAGACATGAAAAATCTACTGATACACTTGATTCCAATTCACTAACACCATTTCATCCTGAATCACCTTCTCAACTTATCATCACTCTTTGTCCCTTAATTAAATAAATAATCATTTATCTAATTAATTCATTCTCTCTTGTTAATTAATTAAATCAATTTGATCTAATTAACCCTATGTTTCTATTTAATTAAATAATTCATTTTTATTTGATTAAATCTCTAAAGTCATCTTATTAAATTAAATAAATTAAACCTTGTTTGATTTAATCTAACATCATCCCCTTTAATTAAATAAATCAAATCCTTTATTTAATTAAATCTAAAGCACATTCTCATCTTTTGATTTAAATCGACCCATAAATCTAAATCAAATAGTCACATCATCTAATCCCTCATTAAATTAATTAAGCCTTGATTAATTTAATCCTAATCTCCAAATTTCTCTAGATTTTTTCACTTGCACATGAAAATACATTTAATGGATTTATTAAATCTCCATTTTCTTTCAACTTGGCATCTTTAGGGGAATATTCTTCCAAATTTGAAATCCCTCCAAGTGGATTTGTCCTTCCAACAAAACATTCATTCCCTCTTACATGTCCTTGTGCATTGAGACAAGTGGCATTTAAATCATTCTTTTTCCCTCTTACATGTCATTTCATTATTTTCAAATTCCACCTAATTGCATTTATGGGAACATTCATCAAAATGTGCACATCCTTTTCCCATTCACATCTTGACAAGTGGCGCTTCCTCATTGGGTGTTGAATGATCCCACATTGCTCCATTTTGCTCATTCCTCCACCTTATCTTTCTATAAATAGAAGGCTCATCCTTTGTTTTGATCATCCACAATTTGAGCAAGTCTACTATACTCAATTTCATCCTCAAGTATCTCTATTTCCATCCATTTTATCAAGAATCTTAGCTAGGTTATGCAGATTTCTCATCATGGAGCTTAATTGAATCTTCACCAAAGTGGATCACTCATCAACATTGCATCATAGGAGTTGGGAAAGGTCCAATTTCCACATCAAATTGGCACCAATTCCCCCATGAGATCAAGAGTTTTCTTTACATTGAATAGGATTTGATAGCTTTTGTTTATGTTTGCTTATGTTCTTCATCTCATTTCTTGTTATTTGCAATTTAAATGGACTTCATGGGGAATCTTGATTCTCACTTGCATTTGGTCAACATTGTGTTTATTTCTTGTGTTTGTGCAGGTGTAGGATTGGGGTTCTACACTTATGTACCCTTCAAGTATCTAAATATCTTTTTTACTGCAACAACATATGATTCCTTTGGTTCTTACTGAAATCTAGCTACTAAACAAACATCATACATAATGTCTAGTCTAGTAGTATTCAAATATAACACTCCTCCAATCATTGACCTATACATACTTGCATGAACTTTAGGTGAATCATGTTTTTTTGTCAACTTACATCCGGTAACAATAGGTGTACAAACCGGTTTGGAATTCTCCAATCCAAACTTATTCAATAATTCTTTGGTATACTTGGAATGAGAAATGAAAATTCCTTTGCTGTTCTAATTTACTTGTAATCCAAGGAAGAAATTTAACTCACCTATCATAGAAATTTCGAATTCCTTCTGCATTTCATCTGCAATTTTTTTGCACATATCATCATTTCCTCCAAAAATTATGTCATCAACATAAACCACAACAATCAACATTTGATCTGAGTGAATTCTATGGTATAAATTACTGTTAGCAGACCCCTTTTGAAATCCTTTTCCAATCAAGTACTTGTACAATTTTCCATACCGGGCTCTAGGTATCTACTTCAATCTGTATAATGCTTTCTTCAACCTGCAAATAACATCTGGGTTACTTCCGAACATAAATCCCTCCGGTTGCTCAATGCAGACTTCTTCCTTCAGTTCTCCATTCAATAATGTAGATTTTACATCCATTTGAGAGACCTTGAAATCCTTAAAAGCTGCAAAAGCTAAGAATATATGGATTGCTTACATTCGGGAAACAAGAGCATATGTTTCTTCAAAATCAATACCTTCGATCTAAGTGTAACATTTGTAAACTAGGAGTAATGATTTGAAACTCCACCTTTTATCTTTAATTGCTTATGATGATTTCCTTGCCAAAAACTTACATCGATGACACCATCAATTGTACTTTTCTTTTCAATCAACTAGTTTAAGCTTCAACATACATCACCAACCAGATCAAACTTAGACATGTTGAAAACACATCAATATTACTTCAGAGAGGAGGAACTGTTAGGATATGCATTGCAAAACTCCCCTTGAGCCAAGGCAGTTGGCTTAGATTTTGAAAGAGCATGTACCGAGATCCAGTGCCACGAAAGAGTTCCCCACACTTGTTTC
The DNA here is from genome assembly GCA_007258455.2 of Sequoia sempervirens. Classification (NCBI taxonomy): domain Eukaryota; kingdom Viridiplantae; phylum Streptophyta; class Pinopsida; order Cupressales; family Cupressaceae; genus Sequoia; species Sequoia sempervirens. The sequence continues at coordinate 224,479,868 of VDFB02256132.1, read as the reverse complement.
CTTTTTCTTCCAAACCATGGCCATCTTCTTCTTAGATTCATCTAATTCTGCAACCTTCTTTTTGTTTTCAAGATTATTTGGAGCAACATATCTGCATGTGTTAGCATAATGTCTGGGTTGACTACACTTGTAACATCTTTTTCCTGTCTTAACTGAGTGAACCCTAGATTTGCACTGATTACCTTTGTGACCATAACCATGGCATAAATAGAAATAACCATGAAAGAGATTATTCATTCCATTCCTTCTAGCCGGATTAGATAATTCACTTCTACAATGACTTACTTTGTGACCAAACTTGTGACAGTTAAAGCATTGAGTACTCAACTCCTTCATGCTTCTACGCTCTACAACCTTATGTCCAAACTTTTTGCATAGAAAAAAATATCCATTAAATGATAAGTACCTTTGAGCATTTGGTTACTTGACCAGAGGTCTTTTTGTAGGTGTTCTAGAGTTCTGGACCTTGCTTGTTACAACAAATCTCGCTTCAGCTTCAACTACTTTGTCTTTTCCCTTAGTGTTTTGATTTGATCTTTCACCTGAGAAGCCAATTTCTCCCTTCTCCTTGTGAAATTTCTATAGGGACAAGAGTTGATCTAGAATTATGCTACTTTCACATACTCTTGCTTCTGATTTCATCCTTCTTAACTCTTGATCTAACTTCTCATTTTATTCTAATTTCTGTTTGATATTTTCTACAGTCTTCTTGCATTCATCCAATCACTGCTTTAAATCCACAATACTTTCCTTTGATTCCTTTAATTCTTGACTAAGGTCTTTGTGTCTTGCTTTGAATTTCCGTATTTTCTCCCTTAGCTTTGAGATATAAGAATTTTCCTCCTTGATGTTTTCTTTCAATTCTTCATTTTTAGATTCTGTGATTTCCATATCATCTAACATTATCTTCAGTTTTTCACCAAAGTAATAATCTCCTGCCATCTATTCAAACTGCCAAGATCTCCCTCAAGTGGTTAAGCTTTATGTGCAAGGGACCAAGCTCTGATACCAATTGTTGAACAATATGGATAATTGAGAGGGGGGGTGAATCAGTTGTCATAAAACAATTTTCTTGACTTTAATTAATCCAGAGCAAGCTTAAATAAATAAGATAATAATCAAATAGATACAAACATGAAAGCACATAACAACACCATGCACAATGAACACCATAATTTATGTGGAAACCCAAGATGGGAAAAACCACGAAGAATGCTAATTCTCAATTATAGAACATCGATTAAGGTGATTTTTACAAGGGCTTACTACCAAAATGGTCACTGCAGGTAAGGCTCATTACTGGTGGGCTCACTGCCAACAAAAAAGGGCTCATTGCTAGAAGAATGATGAAAGGGAATCTGCTGCTGAAATAACTATCACCAACAATAATACCAGATAAAATCTCACTTCCTGTTGCCTCCGGTCGTATACTTTTGCATAGTTCACAATATCTAGATTTTCAGACTCGCATTCACCACACTTGCTTTCATCAAACATAATCACCTTTTACTTATACCATTCCATGCCTTCATAAACTCCTAAGTCAACCAAACACAATTTGAATTAGGTCACCACAAAAAACATTCCCGTGGTGGAAAGGAATGAGACGTGGACCATATAGAACCTCCTCGCTCAAATCAACACACTACATATTTACCATGATATCCAGGACCAAAGAATAGGATATACACGTTACAATGCAAACAATGTTCTGGAGCACATTAACCAATTTCCAAATTGGTCTGGACCCATAAGAGTGTATCTCATTATGTTGAAAAAAGAATGGGACCAGGACAAGCATGACCAAAGATAGATCATCACAACACAACATCCAAAGCACGCTAATCCAGATCACCAAAGAATCAAAACCAAACCTTAATTAATCAACCAAGATATGTTGACATCAATGACATCACATCTCAACAAATTCCAATAGGAGTAATGGGCTCTAACTATTCTTCTTCTTTTGTGTGGTCATCATACACATCCTCAGAACTATCTGAATGCTCTTCTTCCTCTCCATCCTCAGATCCATTTGATTGTTCTTCCACATGTGCATGTTTCTACTTCTCAATATTTATCTCGAAGTGCACAGTCTTAGTCTTATCTTTCTCCTTTGGTTGTTCTTCTCCCAAGTAAGCTCTAAACTCCTTAAAAACACATCTTTAGAAAATATTATTTTATGGGTTAGAAAATTCTAAAGCTTATAACCTTTTACATTCTCATTGTAACCAACGAAGATGCATTTTTAAGCTCTTGGATCCAATTTAGATTGCTTCTCTTGAGGCACATGAACAAAAGGCTTACAACCAAAGACCCTTAAGTGTGAAAAAGGGGGCTTTCGACCTAGCCATACTTCATAAGGAGTTTTATCAATAAGATTTGAACAAGGAGATCTATTAATCAAATAACAACTAGTACTAATTGCTTCTACCCAAACACATCTATCAAGCTTAACATGACTCAAAATTATCCTAGCTCTTTCCATCAAGGTTTGATTCATTATTTCTGTTACCACATTTTTATGGGGAGTATAAGGAGTAGTTTTCTACTAAACAATACCTACATGCTTATAGAACTCATCAAATTCCTTTGAACAATATTCACCCCCATTGTCATATCTCAAGACTTTTATCTTATAATATGATTGATTCTCAACTAAGGCCTTAAATTCCTTAAACTTAGTGAAATATTCAAATTTAGAATGCATAAAATAAATCCATGTGTACCTTAAGACATCATCAATGAAAGAGAAATAATATTGAGATTCACCCAGAGTCAACATCCCACTAGTCTAATTCTTGTTTCACTTGCCACAAAATGAGATGGCACTGGGCGGGAGTGGGCGCGAAGGTCTCATTTTGAATTTTGAGGAGGAAAAGGGAGACAAAGGAGATGGGGATGATGTGGATGAAGTGGGAGATGATGTTGGGGGGGGGTCACTTGGCTCCATTAGCTTGTTTCTTGAGCTTTTTCTATAGCTTGGAGTCTTTGTTTCACCATTTCTTCTACTTCCTGGAATCTTAGGTTTGATCCCGTCTGTTGTTTGAAGTATGGTTTCCTTTGTGGTTCTTCTTCCTTGTGGTTTTGGTGATGGATTTTCCCACGTTCTCCCTTCCTTTTTTGGCTTTGTGCTGGGCAGAGACTGAGATTCGGGTTGTGGTTTTATTTTTCTAGCATGTGTGGTGCTTGGAGTTCTTGCTAAAGGGTGGTTGGAGGAGAATGGTGGCCTTATCTCAGACCCTGACTGGCATGTAGGGTTGGAAGTGGTTTTTTCTTGCTGTGCCTTCTCTCATATTTCTCTGTATGTAGGATTTCCTAGCTCTCTCTAGACTTTCTGGGGTTTTTATGCCTCTGTGTGGGTTCTTTCATTGCTTGGGGTTGAGGTTTTTGGTCTATCTCAAGTGGAGTTGTTTTTGGATAGTTTTTGACATGTTTCAGAACCTGATTGGAATGCAGCGTTGGAGGTTGTTATTCATTGTCTTTCCGGCTCTCTACTCTCTTTTCTTGGAGGCTTTCCTTGCCTTATCCTTCTTCTTTTAGTTCCCATTGTTTCTTCTTTGGTGTTGGTTGTTTTTGTGGGTAGGGAGGCTACTCCTCTCTGGTTCTTTCTTCGTTGCAGTGGTAGTCTTTCTTCTCCCAGTGGGGAGTGCTTATTTTGGTGTTGGGTCTTTTGGTTGGCCTTGGTAGAGTGGATCTTTTACCTCCTTGTCATTTTGCTGATTTTGTTTCTTGGAAGGCTGAAGTGGCTGTTGGTAATGGTGGCTGCTAAGGTTCTCTTGGGTTGCCAGTTGTATTTGATGTTTTCTATGATCCCCCACTCTTGGGTCCTTTTGTTCAATTTTCAGTATGGGGATGTGTTTTCTTTGAGTGTTGAGTTTCTTCATTTGTGGTTGTGGCTCAGTTGGGTGGTTTTATCTTGGGTTGCTTTGGTTCAGCTGGGTGATTTTCTTTTGGATTGAGAGTTGGTTTTGCTTAGTTATGTGTTCCCCCCCTTTTAGGTCCTAAAGTTTGTTTTCTAGGATGGGGGTGTGTTGCTGGTGGAGGAGTGCTCTATTTTTTCCTCTTTGCTTTGATTTACTATTTTTCCAAAGGATGTTATGGTGCTCTTTACTATGGGTGTAGCTGCTTCCCTTCATTTTTTTTTAGCTATGGTCTTCTTTGGAGGTGGAGACTGCTTCTTTGGAGGTGTAGCCCTCTTCTATTGAGGTGGAGAGGTGGGATGTGGATCAAGTGGGAAGTCCTATTTTCTATGGTTTTGGGTCTCATTTCATCCTCTCTTATAGAGGGGAGCCCCTTCCTATTGAGGTGGAGGCTGGGTTGGTGCTGTAGGTTGATTGGTGCAGTGTGTTTGTTGAGAATCTTCACTGTTTCTCTATGATTCCTAACTCTCCTATTGAGGTGGGGAGTTTGGTTTCATTGGATGGTGCTGACAAGTGTTGTGTGTTGTGCTGCTATCTGGCTAGTTTAGGTTTATGGTTACCTAACTATCTCTAGTTGTTCACTGTTGGTTGGTGTTGGTAAGTGTTGTGTTGTAGTTTGGCTGATTCAGGCTGATGGTTGCTTGGTCATCTTAGGTTGTTCTTGGGTCCAAGTTCCTTTGTAATTCTTGGTTTCTTTGGGTTTAAGGTTCCTCATTAAAACCTTTCTTTTTGATGCGGATTTAAGCTTTCACACTAATCTTTTATAATTTTCTTCTGGTTCACTGTTGGTTGTCTTTGCTATACTCTATTGAAAGTTGGTCTCTTTGTGTGGGTTTCAGGTCCCTATTAAAACCTATTTGTTAATGGTTTCGGGTCCATTCAAAACCTATTTTCCCCCCTTAATCAAAACATTCCATTGGTCTACATACATTTGAATGAATGATCTCCAATAATCTCTTTACCTTATTAGTTCCATTAAAGAATGAAGATCTATTATATTTACCAAACACACAATGCTCACATAAATCATTTTTTCCAACAGAATAATCAGAAATAATGTTAACCAACTTTTTATTAAGAATGGTCTTAAGACATTTTTCACAAATGTGACCCAATCTATGGTGCCATAACATACATGCATTTTCAGTGCTAGTTGCATTGGAAGATTTATATAAAGTAGAGGCATTTAGCCTAAACAAAGTCCCTATCTGAGATATTTTAGCCCACCAAACTCCCTTGTACCAATTTGTAACCAAAATTTTCAAATTTCACATTCATTTTAGAATCATTCAACATGGGTATTGAAAGTAAATTTATTGCAAGTCCTAGAATATGAAAAATATCATCAAGAGATTTAATCCTCCCATCACTAAAACACAATTTTACCTTTCCCTTATGAATAATATTCTTAGTGTTGTAATCACTAAGGAAAACATCTCTCCCATCATATGCTTTATAAGTAGTAAACCACTCCTTGTGAGGATTCATGTGGTAGGAGCAACTTGAATCAATAATCCAAACATCATCTCTAATAGAGCTATTTGAAATAAAAAAATCATTAGAATCATCATCAGAGGAATTTTCCATGGATGAATCAACATTATTTTTCTTGTTCTTACACTCCTTCACATGCCCTCTTTTTCCATAATTCCAACACTTTACTCTTTCCGGGGGTCTTAGAACATCCTTTAGGCTTATGCCTCATTTTATTCCCTTTAGGTCCTTTCTCTTTGGACCTTCCTCACACATGCAAGGCATTTTGGGAGCCAACATTCATATAATTTCTCCTCATCTCATCTAAAATAAGTATGGAGACAATGTTGTCCATCTTTGGCTCTAGTTACCACTACTTATGGCAATAATTAGATTTTCCAAAGATTCGGGCAAAGAACAAAGAAACAAGATATATTTATCTTCATATTCTAATTTAACATCTACTAATGCAAGATTACTTATAATTGGATTAAAAGAATTTAAATGATCTATAATAGAATCATCATCTTTCATTTTTAATGAATATAATTATCTTTTGAGATATAAATTATTAGACAAGCTTTTAGTTTGATAAATATTACCTATCCTCTTCCATAACTTGTATGTGGTATCTTCTGTGGAGACATTCAAAAGGATAGAATTCATGAGAGACAATCGTATGGTTCCTCGTGCCTTCTTTTCTAACTTTTTCCAATCTAGATTAGACATTACAACTATTTTAATTTCTTGTGAAATTGGAAACCACTAATCTCTCTCTTCAAGGAGATCCTCTATCTTCAATTTACACATCTCGTAGCTTATTCCATTGAATTTATCAATATCCTAGTGATATGTAGAAGCCATGGTAAACAATCCTCTTCACAAATCTGAAATATACCACAAGAAAAGAACTCCCACTACAACTAAAAAACCTCCAACACTTAAGAGAAAGGCGTCCCCTTCTCAACATAAGTGTTAGCTCTAATACCAAATGTTGAAAACAAGGTGAAGGAAAACTATAATATGAAATTATTCAAGTTAATTTAGATCTAAAAATTAGATTACTAAATTAGATTTAAACATGTTATTGCAACATACATCACGATACAAAAATCAACAAACAAAATGTGACACCATATTTTCGTGGAGAAACCATTTCGGGAAAAAAATCCACATGAGAAAAGAGGGAAAGTATATTATTAATGTTTGAATGAGAGCACACAACAATACACTTCACTACTAATATTCGATCAACCCACCAACACCTTGTTACCTACAATAATTCAACATGAAACTACCATATCATGGCTCTAATACATAGAACTTGTGGGAGGTGAAACCACGAATGGTAAACCAAAAAAAGAGGTACAAAACAAATTGCAAAAAAACCATGCCCCCTTATTGGATAACCAAAAGAAATAATAAAATATTAAATGGAAATTACAAGGCTCCAACATGGGTGCCTAACCCATAGCCTATCCAACTCCTGAATTTTTGGATGCTCCAATGACCTTTTTGATCCCCGATGGAACACCAACAAGCACATTTTACTCTCCAATCTTGGGAACCCCATACAAGACCTTCTAACTTCCAATATGGATTCCTAAGAAATATTCATTATCCATTTTTGATGTGTAACCTCCATCAAAATTATATCCTCTCTTTTAAATATAACTACAACATGCCAAAATTTAATAATTTTCTCTCATGTCCCCTAGAACACATTCCAAGGAATGTGGATACATATAAATGACATAGGATTAGAAGGTTAATGTCACCTTATCCTAACATATGTGTGTGGATTCATCCAACATATAGTGTACCTCATAGGTCAATAGTTTTGTGACTCTATTTGAAGAGGTTAGTTGTACTATGATTGTAACCAAAGTGAATCCATGCTACTATATAACTAGGTTTTAATATAGCGGGTCATGAAGTTATGGTACCAAATGTAATTTTTATTTGAATCATTTTTTGTGTTTCAAATTTTTTTTCTTAAATATCTAGGTCCTATGGGTTTTCAACACTCTCCATCATGTCCATTTTCAAAACTTTTATTCTCAAAAAGAGTTTTAAATCTCTAAACTTGTTGAAGACATCAATATTATATCTAAGAAATAACACCCATATTTTTCTAGAGAAATTATCAATAAATGAACATAATAAATGGAATTAAATAGTGAATAAATAAAAATAGGCCTAGACTCCAAATACATCACTATGAATCAATTAATTTTTTTATAAAATTTAGTAGAGCTCATGTAAAGATTAACATGATTTTATTTTTCATATATACAATGTTTACAAAAATAAAAATCTAAATAAAAATCAACAAATCCTTCAGCCATACCCTTATATTACAATTTCATAAGGCCTTTCTCAATGCAATATTTTTTGCAAAACCTCATAGAATCTGAGGATCACTTAAAACATAAACAACCTTCCACACAAGAAAGAAGAAATGGAAATACTATGAAGCTAGAGAATTCATTAGATGCATAAATAAAACTAGTGCAACATACAATGCTCAAAAGGCCTTGTTATAAATGCAAGGATGAAACCATAAATGAAACCCTAGGACATACTAATGTCATTAAATTTTATTAATCCTATGATATTATACATGAAAGGTAAATGAATTAAGTAAAATTAAGTATGTAAGTGTGAATAAGACATAGTCTGAAACTAGTTAGGTGATATACCATGTTCATACCATCACCCCTCATTAAGTACAACTTATGGAGTATAAAAAATTAAAAAATAGTAAAGGATGAGTATTGGATACAAGGCCATGTTAAGTACCCATGTACAAACAAATCTCTCACAAATTAAGTGGAGAAAAAATTGTGGGAAAACCCCCTCTCTAAAAAAGAAAAATATGCAAATAAATATGTACAAGTGAAATAAGGATGGATAAATCAACATGAAATCCCAAGGATTTCTTCCATTACCAATGTTCAACAAGTTTTCCCCATATTAGAGATAGATAGAGAGACAATCTAGCCTCCCCATAATGTATAATATCTTGCAATGATGGTGGATGCTCAATAAAGGATGATGACAAAGTTCCATGAATGTCAAACAATATTCCTCCCCTTGGAAATAAATAAAAACAAGTAAAATGTAGGATGCATTTCCATTAAGGAAAAAATATCACGAGGTATGATAACATTTTTATCTCATAAATCTGCTCAAATGTCACCATATCAGTATGAAAGTATGCCACAATCAAATGAGGTACAAGCCCAATAAATGTAGAAGATGAAAAATTAAGGCCATGTGTAAATTAATGAAGAACAATATCCAATGATAAATATAGTATGACAATATCTATGATATGACAGGAGATGAATTTCCTCAAGTGTGTCTATCAAATTTGCAAGTTGGGTCTCACAAAATAAACCTATAATATCTATCAAGTACTCATGCCAATGTACCAAACTAGAATAATTTGAACCTACAAAAAATAATTGTTTGAGAAATAAGTGATGTAGATTATGTGATATTAATGTATCTCATTCGACTATATTTCCCATCCCATGATGATGTGTCCACACAAGATGTATGAATATGAACACTTGGAGATGAATCTACTCATGTTGGAATACATGAATCCTTATCCTCAAGCTTGTATCTCATACATAAAGAATATTAAGCCTATAAATTTTTATTAGGAGTAATAGAATATAAATAATAAATATGTCCTTGTAAGAGGAGAGGGAACATGAAATGAAGCATCAATGCTACCAATACTATCAATACCTACCAAATACTCAAGTTTCTCTTTTGTATCATTGTAATATGGTAGGTTATCACAATCATCAAGGGGTAGAATATTTTCCATAATAAGTTTATCTAGGAATGGAGAGTTATGTGGATCTTGAAATATCTCCCAAATTTTGGTCCAAAGAGTGTGTGTGCACTCAATATATTAGATGGAACACATAGTGTCAAAATAAACACTACTACCAATCATGTGATCTTTCATGTTTCCCACACTATCTTTTGATTAGGTGTACATAGTTCAAGAATAATTCCATAGATATGGAGCAAGAGATGAAGCCACCTCAGATATTTCAAGATGTCATCTTACCAAGACTTATAGTTCTCTTTATTCAAGGTGATTATGGAAGAATGAATCAAAAGCCCCATAATTTTATAATGATAGATTCATCATATATACATTAGAGATTAAAATATGTGAAATTGGAACCCATGTAGCATAAAAATGGTTGCATAATTAATAAAATATCCAAAATACAAGACAAAATAGAAAATTTGACTTTAAAGTAAAATAATAGGCACTTAGGAAAAAAAAAAAACTATTTAAAAAATTTGACTAAAAATTAAATGGAGCCAACTTTTTAACACCTATTTATTTTAAAAATCTACTAGTATATGACCATGTTATGGATATAGGAATAAATCCCCCTTTATGGAACAAAAAAGGGCCCTACACTATTCAAGTGACCATGGGGAAGTGGCATAGGGTGAATATTCTCTATGTGATTCCAATTTTCTACATAGAAATGACAACTATATTTGGAAATTATGGTATCACAACTATAGATTCAAACTAATATATACATATCCGTACAATTATACAATATTTTTCTCGTGAGATTCTTCAAACCCCCAAAAAAAATATAAAAATTCTAGCACCAAACCTATATGGATTAATTGGTTTTTAGGAGTTTTTATCTCAATGGTGAGATTTGTTTGGAACTAGGAGGAACCATTTAAAATATCCTAGCTAAAATTCTCCAAAAAGAGGGAAGGGAATTATAGACCTTGAGCTTTGATACCATGTAAGCATTTTTGATCAACCCCATAAGAGCCAAGTATTTCCTATAAAAAAAACAACCTTCCACACAAGAGAGGATTAATGAAAATTATATGAATCCAAATAATTAATTAAAGGCATAAAAAAAATAAAATACAATATACAATTAGAATACCTTTGTTATAAAGACAAAGATGAGACCCTAGAGCATAGTAAGATCTTGACAAATATCTTAATCATATGATATGAAACACAAATATTAAATTACCTAAGTATTATTAAGTATGTAAGTTTGAATAGGACCTAATATGAAACTAGTTAGCTAATATACATGTTTACACCAACACTCACCAATCAAATCCATGTGTTCATACCATAATATAGTATTTTTATTATGTTATGGTTCTTAGATTTAAGAACCATATAAACATTACATTAAATATACTTGCATCAATCCAAAATAAATTCTAGATTCAAATTACTCTACTAACACCACGAAAAGTCTAGCCATATTAAATCCTTGTTGAAAATACCATACATGACTACATCATTCATTTTAGTTATATAGATAAAGTTTCTATAGGTACTAAGAATCTATAAAATAATAGAAAGATATTTTACCCACTCATGTCTAAGCATCAACTTGATCTTTCCAAATCAATGACCATGTAAAACATGTACCCTAATAATAATTATACTCCATTATATCTTTTATAAATAGAGAACCACCCCCTATGGAAATTCAAGTGGAAATAAGCTCTTTAATTGACCAACCATGTATCCTTGTATGCATGTGTACTTGAATATTCCTAAAAAGTATTTCTAGATTAATCATTGGAATTATTAAAATGTAATGAATACTCATCTTTGATTTCTTTCTCAACCTTCTTCACTTTGCATTACTTCTTTATATGTCTAGTCTTCTCACAACTACAATATTTCACTTTCAACTTTCCAAGAGACTTAGATCTGCTCTTGGACTTGGATCTCTTGTCTCTTTTCATTTTATTGTCTTTGTATTTGGAATAGTTTGATGATCAAACAATGCTTTATAAAATTCATGTATTTATATCTCACATTTTCTAATAAGAAGGATTCAATAACCTCCTCATGCTTCAAATTTGTAGTGGAAATTTTATTTTCATAACAAGGTTACCCATGAATAAATAAGAATAATAGGGTAATGCATTGAAATTATTCATCTATTTTCATATCCACTAAATCTAATTGAAATATGACTATGTTGAAGGTATTCGAGTGCTCTATCATGGTATTACCATCATTCATTCTTAAGAGTAATTTTTTAATAGAAATAATTTATTTAAAAGAGACTTAGTATGATCCAAATAGCCTGATTTCTCCCAAAGTTTATTCACATTATATTCACCCTAGATATTTATAAGTATTGAATCAAACAAGAAAATTTGAAAAGTGCTTCTTACCTTTTATTCTAGTTTGGTATATTTATCTAAATCTATTACTTAATAGATAAGTTATTCACAACAATACATTGATCATAATTTATCAAGAGATACTCCATTTTTAGATTCCAAGGCTCAATTTTTTTGTGTATTGAACTTATTGATCTTTATTATGGAAGTGTTTGTCAATTTATATATCTAATAATTGGATTCATGTATGCAACGTTCTCACTCAAAGAAGAATCATTATATGGCAAAAGTTTCCTCCTCTCATGAATATATCACATACTCAATGCTAAGTACATGGGAAATAATAACCATTGATGTTTTCTCTCTTTTGCTCCTATTCCCTTGGGCTTTGTCATATGGAACTGGATTTTGAAAACTAAAAATGTTGTGAAATAGGGGATTGGTTGGAGTGTGGGAAATGGTAAGTTTATAGATTTTTGGTATGAAAAATGGCTTGATGAGGTTTCTTTATCTTCTAACCAAAGTTTTTCCTAGATAAGGGAACATCTTATGGGTGATCCCACAATAGTGGTTTACAATTTTTGGCCAAACTGGACACTGAAATTATTATTTTTAACTAAATCTTCACATTCGGGCATCTATAGTGGCTAAACTGTGAGGAATTTGAAGATGATACAAACTAGAGTCTCGTCACATTTTGTCTGTAGATTCTAAAAATATTTTTTTCAAAATTTTTGGAATCAGATTGCACTTCTTTTTCTATCTCCCATGAAAACTGGTTTTTGAAAACAACATTTTTAAAAAGTGGCGCTTGTATAACACAATTTTTTTCCATGAAGGATAAAATTCTAATTCTTTCAATTTAGATTTGTAACTCTGATATCTAGTGCTTCCACTTGGTTAGATAGTTTTTATTGAATATTTTTCTTTAATCAAGTTTTGAAGTCAAACTAATTACAATTTAGACATGCATGTGATAATGCATTACAATTTTTTTTGTATATATCAAAATTCAATTTTTTTGTTGGATCAAGGACTTCAATATATGGTGCACTCATATTTTTCAATTTTTTTTTGACAATGCTATTTTTCCACACATGAGAACATAGACCTTCATTTTCGATGAAAAACCTATGTTTAATAAAACTAAAAAACAAATACATAATAAAACCAAAACATATTAAAATTATATTCGTTGGATAGCTCGCTCGAGGACTACCTGATTCTAGTTGGGTTTGTGAAGATTCCTCCATTTTCATCCTCAACTTGAGCTTGAAGTGAAAAAATTTAGGTTTTTTTTGTGAAGAAGGTCAAAAATCAGGGAAAAGGGGGGTTTGAGCAAACCAGGGTTCATTTGAACCCCCTTCCCAAAAGGTGTTTTCATTTTTTTTTGTCCGTGCATGCATTACATGGGTTCGCTCGAACCTTGGTTCGAGTGAACCCTTTTTTGGTTCGTTCAAACCAATGAGTTCATTTGAATCCCCAAAATGAATTTTTTTGGCATGGGGTCATTTTTTACAAGTTTTCCTTCCTCATTCAAATCGTAAAAAACTTTTGTGTGTTTACCCTTATAAGACTTAATAGTACCAAAATTCATGAGTATATCAATTGGAATACCCCCCACACCTTTTGGAAAGATTTTGAGAATCAACTGAAAAGAAGAAATTTGAGAACTAGGGATTAAATTGATTGGAAAGGGTCAGTAGATCTCCTTTACAAGTTCATTGCATCTTGTTGCCTATTTGGAATTGATTTGAAGGATGTCTGCTCCTAGCTTCCCAACCCCTCAGGGTGCTTCTCTATTAAATCTACTTATACTCTTATTGTTGATGATAAGGAGGACCCTATGTTCAATTGGAAATGGTTTGGAATAATAAAGTTTTACCTAAAATTAGTTGTATCTAGTGGGAAGCTATGCACAACAAGATCCTAACCATTGATAACCTAAACTAGAACAGTTTCCACTTTGTTAATAAATGTAGCCTATGTTGAAACATGGAAAAACAATTAACCATCTCTTCCTTCATTATGTGTTTTCTAGATGGGTTTAGGAGGAGGTCTTAACCCATTTTTTAATTTCCTAGACTTTCCCTCTCCATCTCAAAGAGTTCCTTACTTCTTGGTGTTTGGGCTCTCCTTTCAAGCACCCTATTATCTATGAAATATGGAACCAAATCCCTTGTCTTGTCTCTTGGAAGCTATGGAAAGAAAGGAATAATAGGGTTTTTAGGGATCGGTTGAGAAACAACAAGACCATTTTCTAGATCATAAAAAATAGCATTCAAGATAGCATAAAATCTCTAACTTTTAAAACCTCCAAGAGAATGCCAAATTATACGAAATTGAAGGTGAAATAGAATTGGGAAATATCCCATAGCCTAACCAACCTCAATTGGGCTAATATTTCTGCTAGAAAGATGACCAAATGAAATCCTCCTAGTAGAGGGTGGGCTAAGCTCAAATTCGATGGTCGTTCCAAGGGAAAAATTAGTGAAGTAGTAATGGGAGGCATAGTAAGAGATGATCAAGGGAACCTTATTGAAGGATATGCTTGAGCCATTGAAATTAATTCTAAAAATGTTGTTGAGGATATGGCAGCCTGGTGGGGGGTCAAGAGGCTTATGTGCTTGGGATTCCTTGAGGTTGAGATTGAAGTAAAATCCAAAATCATTATTAATCTCCTTTATAATGACAATAACCCTTCATGCAAGATACAAATAATCATTGAGAACTACATAATGGACCTTGATGGCTTTCATTTGGTCAAAATTCACCATATCTTTAGGAAAGGTAACCGTGCGACAGACTTGGTTTGTAATCTGGGCTTAAAAAGTGAAGAATGGAACTATTGGAATTTGAATTCAAATATCCTAAGAACTCTCTAGAGTATCCTCACCCTGGATAAAATTGATTGTTACTCCCACTCCTTGATATGATTACTTTCTCTACGGCCTGGGGTTGGGGAATGGTGGATGTTTTGTATGGTTTAGAAAGGTTGTTCTTAGTTGTCCTAAGGAATATAATGTGGCTTGTTCTTGTTATTTCTCCAGGGTTGGAGATCTACATTGATTATTGTTACATTGGTGGATGTCGTTGCACCAAAAGATCGATTTGCTAATGCCTGATACAACTGCCAGATTTATAAAAGATCCATAGGAGGTGGTTAAGCCATGTCACTGTTGAAAGCATGATGGTGTTGTCATTGATGTCAATAGGAATTTTGTTGACTGGTGTTTTCATTGATGCCAACTATGGGATGAAGATGTAGAGGATATTGAGAAAATTGTGGAAAAGTGGAAAACAAGTTGTGCATGTGTAGTTGAGACCTTGAGGAAGTGTTGTGAGTACATGGAGCTATTCTTTTGTTACAGAGTCTAAAGATGAGTTGGAATGAAGTAATGAGTTGAGTTGATGCTTCTGGTACTTGGTTTCCAAGTTCTTTTGAGAAATTTAATAAACAAATTAAACTGTGTTGTGCAAATGTTCATAGTGTGCTCCAGTATTGTGATCCACAATCTTTCTATGTTGATGCTATTCCTGTGTAGATTTTACAGGTTATTCAAGGTTGATAGAGGTTGCTATATTCAAAATTTGGGCTTCTAGATCATTGTACAATGTGAGATACTTTCACCAGTGTGTGAACCAGTTGTTTAGTGATGTTTTCTATGGTTTGGGAGAAATGTATTTTCTCCACATTTCTCCACTATTTGGATTCAAGTTGTGCAGATTTGAGAAGTTTCTTATAATGATTTTATCTTTCTGTATTCAAGTTTTACTTGATTTTGTGTAGTACAGTGAGAATTTCATTTATTAGTATGCAAATAAGGGTATCAATTGTCCTAAGTTTGTTGAAGCAAGCTTGGATAAAGTGTTTGATAAATCTTAAGTAGTTCATGGATTGTTCTAGATTGAGTTCAAGTGAATTATGTTGTCCATAAATTTCAACTTGATCTAAGGAAGTGTGTACTTAATGTCTATGGTGTTTTGCACAAGTGTTGGCCGACCTTGTGTTTAGCACTACATGTGAGGCTTGTGGAAGTGTGTGGAAGTGTGTTGGGATCTATTTGGGTCCTAATTAAGGATTTGTGTAGGTTTCCTTTCGTTCCTATCCATTGTGGGAATGTTTAGGTGTCAACCTATTTTGAATTTGAATGTATAACAACTAATGGCCGGCATTGGAGAAAGTTTTTGAGATAGATCTTGATATATATATGTATGGTGTTGATGCAAGAGGGTGTATGAAAGAATGAGAAGCAAGATAGATGCAAAAATTGATGCGAGTGATGTGTATGTGATGCGAATTTGAGCAAAGTAGTGGGAACTTCATGTTAGGGTTCCTGAAGGAAGTGAGCTAAAGGCATCCGATATCTTTCATGTGAGATTGCGAAAGTGTACGAGCAATTGTGGTAGACTCCTTGTTGCATTGAGAAGTGTTTTCTCTGTGTAACATTCTTCTTCTATCTTCTTGTATTCTTTCTGTGGCAATGAGCCATGGTTGTGAGCCTTTTTGGACAATGTGTCCTATTCTAGTAGTGAGCCCCTTTGTATCATTTTGCTATTACTTATATTGTAATCTAATCCTCACCGTAGTTTTTCCCTCATTGGTTTTTCCGTGTAAATATGGTGTGCTCATGTGTATGGTGTTGTGATTTCAATTTTTGTTATTTGCATTTCATGTTTAATCAATCTGAAAAAATAAGGATTTGATGAATGCTTGTGGATATGATTACTGTCGAGGGTTTTGAAGGTTTAATTTTCTATAACTGATTCACCCCCCTCTCAATTGTCCTGTTCATTTCAACAGTCACGAACCTAAGTGCCACACTGCACAAGGAAGATCAAGGGACACACTATACCAATTGCTACATTAGTGGTTGCCATTGCACCAAAAGATTGACTTGCTAATGCCTAATACAACTGCCAAATTTATACAAGATCCATAGGAGGCAATTAAACCATGTCACAAACCCAAGCACCATGCTGCACAAGGAAGATCAAGGGACACACCATCTTGCAACACTTATAATATTATATCTCTAAGGTTCTTAAGAGGGATTAAATCACTTTAATTGATAATAACTTAACTCATAATTGTTGTAAAGGTCTCAAGGAAAATATTATGGATTTAGGTGTCAATTGTGATGTCTTTAATCTCAAGTACACTTGGTAGCTCATGCCTAAGATCAATATGGATGTCTCCACCATACTCATGCAAATTTCACTTCTAGTTCTTGAGAAGGTTCCTCTCCCTCTTACAAACATTAGTGATAAAATTATGATTTTATACCGCAAGTTGGTGGAGGATATGATTAATGATAGCCTAAATACCATCTTTGTTGGTATTCTATAAGAAGAAATAATATTTTTAGCTATATCTCTTTCTATTTGAACTTCAACAAGAGTATTAGAAACTTTAAAAAAGGTATCAAAGACTTTGTTATCTTTGTTTCCCTAGTTCTTTTGGTTCCTTTAGCTCCTTTGGGGTTTGGGTGGGTGTTTGTGCTTGTTACTATGGGTTTGCCGAGACTTCCCACAAAAACAATCTCTTGTGATTCCCTTAGGTAGAATGTTGAGCTCTAGGATCTCTTTGAAAGAGGTGGATTTATTCCTTTCTTCTAGGATATGTGGGGCTATACTGATAAATTTACTTCAAAATTTGTTAACTCTTGGTATCAAGGGGTTGTCACCATAGGCAGTGTGCAATTTAAGGTGTCTAATGAATTGATTGCTAAAGCCACATGTTTATCTTGTGATGGTATCAAAGTGGGGAAAAAAGAAATGGTGACTATTATCGCTACTTTTTTTAGAGGAAAAGAGAAAGACATCCACTTCTAGAATGGTTATAGTTGGGGAAGCTACCGAATCCTTGGGATCTGTAAATTATTCATTGCATGAAATATTTCACTCTTGAAGGCCAATTTAAAATGGTGCATGGTTACCATTTTCTGATTCTTAATCATCAATGTCACAACAAAAGAATGAATCTCCCTTCCTTCCTATTTAGCTCCGTTGAGGCTTGAATTATCAAAGGATCCTAGCCCCCTCTGTATTAAGGCCTCATCATGGCCCTTTATAAATACTTCCTTTCTATGATTCCCTTTTCAAACCCCAAGGTCAAGAGTGATGTTAAAATCAAGCTTCTCAATGAAAAAGCCTTTGGGTCCCCCTCTTCTATTAACCCTCGCCCTTACTTTTCTAGAAAGGTGGGTCCAAGCTCTAACGCAAGGGTCTTGTTATGACTTCTACTCTTCAGATTGAGTTGTTAGAGACCTCACTGGCCAAGAAACGTAAGATGGTGTTCCCCAGTGTGCATGAGAAACAACAGGGGTAAAGATGTGAAGAAAGCCAAAATCCCCAATCCTGTTGTGGGTGAGGCTATTGAAATTTTTGATGCGAAGGGGAAAACGAATGTGGTTGTGGAGACTATTCCTTGTAATTTCAAAGGCTCTGGTGGTTGTATGTTTGTTAGACTTTCCAAATACCTCACTACTATGAACCCTAACTCTACCAAAGGTAAATAGATTCAGGAGCTGCATGATGAGGATGAGTTTGAGGAAGAGGAGTTTCTCCCTCAGTCCAAGGATGGATAAGAGGATGATGACTCAAGCCATGAGTCTGATGATATGTAGGGTAATAATATTAATAAGGAATATGTTCATAATGATGAAGAGATCGAGGCTGACATGGGCTATGACCAGAATGTTGATATGTTCTTGGAGATGCATGACTTTTCTAACCCTCCCTCTCTTGGCCCTCTGGATAACACAAATGATAGGGAGGATAATTTCCCTCCCTCCATTATTTCCCATAACACTAACGACAAAGACAAGGATACCATAAAGAAGTTATAGAATAAGGTGCTTGAGCTGGAGAAACTTGTCTCCAACAACTGCAATGAAAAAATTGATTGCTTGGAAAATGCCTTACCAAAGATTATTATGCTTACCCAGGGCATTATGCACAAGTTTGTGATGGGTACTATCTCTAGCCATTCGAAGATCAAAAAACATAAGAGGAAAAGGGCTAAAGATGATGCGGAGGAGAAGATGAACGCAAAGAATGCTGATGAGCAGAAAGATATGGAGGATTGGGAAATATACCTTGATACTCTCTTGGATGATTGGAGCTTAATCATTTAGTTGGGTCTTTGTGTTTTGTTTTATCTTGGTTTTATTTAGTTTGTTGTTTTGTCATTTTTTGGGGTTTGTGTGCTTTCTTCTATTTGGTTAGGCTTGTGTGCCCTCTATTGTTTCTTTAACCTTCTTTTAATGTTTAAAACTCTCAAGATAAGGGTCCTTTCTTTGATTTTTAAATAAAAATAAAAGAAAACTAGTTTTGATATCAAATAAAAGTAAATTCTAATAATCCAATGATGAAAACTATTGAAATACAAGATACATAATCTATTTTTTTTTATAGAATGAAAATGATGTATCCAAGACACAAGGTTTCCCATTGGGAAATACTACAAGATAAAACACCACAAAATAGATCACCACTCTGATATATTTTCAAGGTAAATTATTACATGCAATAGAGATTTCAATATTTATTGAAAGAGATCTTCAACCTTATGTCTATAGTAATTCTAACAACATGTGCCTATCGTACAAAATCATCTAGAAGCACCAATCCAAGCACTTGATTTATATGCAATGAAAATCTAGGAAACTAAAAGTGGTGTCCAAAACTATGGCCAAAATTATGGACCCAAAATTAAGCACTCAACTCATGTCATCAATTCCAATGCCCTCTATGCATGGTTTTAACTCCTAGTTCAAAGAGGTCCATGCCAAACCAAGCACTTTAATTTTGAGCACTAATGCTTCTTACAAGATGCTCTTACAAACTTTTACACAACTATATTTAGTTGGTCAAATATGTTTCACCTCATCTATCTATAAACCTCATATCAATGGTTTTCTACACACTTGAAATGATTCAAGCCTATGATACAATAAAAAGACTATCCACAACCTATCTAAGTGATGATAATCACTTAAAAATCATGAATTAAAAATAAGAAATAAATTTTCTGGACAAGATGCAAAGTAAAAATGCATTAAATTAGAGAAGCATTAGTATAAATGCTAATTATATTCATATAGTAGAATAGTAATGCATACAGAAGAGTATGATCTAGAAAAGATGTTGAGAATGATAATTCTAATGATCACAAAAAATATTAGAGTTATTTCTCAATTTTCCTAGATTATGTGGGTGATGATATTAGATGTGTAGGGAATGATGATATGTAGAGATTTTCCTAGAGTGCTGGACTACCAAGTTAATTTTTAGATTGCTTCACCTCTAATGGCTCTCTATGTAGGTGTATATTATTGGTATTTATAGGGGAGGTCAACAATAATAGCCATATCTATGCTAACATATGTCCAATGCACATGGTCACATGAAATGTGTGAATATGACACTACCAAGTGTCAAATCTATATGGTTCAAATTATAAATGGCATAGGATGCTACCATGCATTGGATGTATATGGTACCAAAATTTATACTTTTATGGAGTCATTTCCTTTGGTGAAAGTCATTTTAGGTGTCATATACATGTGGAGGTATAACATCTAGATGCCAATTTTTCCATGTCTTGTGTAATACCCCCCATGTTTTTGATACTCTTTGATACTCTTTGATACTCTTTGATACTCTTTGACACTCTTTGATACTCTTTGATACTCTTATGTGTTGGTTTGATACTTGGTTTGTGATAGTGATTAGTTCACCGATTTGGTTGTGTGTGGATTCATTGTTTGGTTAGTTTTCTACACTTGACATTACTTATGATGTCTGATGATACATTATGTGGTGGTTATATTATTTAGTTATGCTATAGTTTTCTTTAATATTATATGTGACGATGTTGTGATTCTATGTTGCTATATTTTCTGATGTGTTTGTTAGTGAGTCTTGGTGAAAGGATAGAGTAGCATCACTCGCTTGCGAGCGCCCTGCTACCCCGTGATTACCTTTCACAGTGTGTTTGCAATGGAGATTTACATGTTACTTGACGTTTGTTTGTATGCAGGAATTGCAGGAATAAAGTCTCAATTCCACCTGCTTCGACAAGACAGGGTGAGCATTAAATTAACCCAACGGATACGATGTTGAAAAAGGGAGTTGATAAGGAAGTGTCCCCGTCCCAAGTCCGTCACCTCGTTGCGAGTCTTGTTGTGTCATGGTTTTGGCTTTGTCCTTGTCTCTGTATTGGTTGTTGTTGTTATTTATTTTAATTATGGTTAGTTGTTATTTAATTTATTTTTACTTTATATGGAATAAATTAATGATGTTTTGTGGATATGATTAATTGTGAGTAATTGTAATTTTGAATTTAAATATTGTAAATTAAAAGTATTTAATTAAAAGGTGTAAGTAATTAATTTAAATAAATAATGTTGGTGATAATTATAAATTATCTTTTTCAAGATATTAAAATTTGAAAATCAGAAGAGAATATCTTGTGAGGATAGTATCATGTGAAAATAATAATTTTTTAATTAAATCTGTGAGATCAGTGTGAGCTTTTAAAGCAAGAAAAAGAACCAATGGATGGGTTGGATTTTTGAGAAAAAAGAAAGAAAGAAAGAAGAGCTTTATTTATTTTTCTTTATTTTTATTGTGAGGGAATGAAGTTTTCTACACACACACACAGACGATGGCTTTTGGGTTTTGTCTGGAAAAGAAAAAAAGATAGATTTTTTGTGCTTCTCTGTTAAAATTGTTCTTGGAAGGAAAAATATAATATTGATCCAGAAGTTAGCTGAAAGAAGGGATTGGAGAAGGAACTGCAGAGGAAGTCTGGTTTCGAAAGAGGAAGAAGGACTACAGTGTTTGGATTTGAAATCA
The DNA here is from genome assembly GCA_007258455.2 of Sequoia sempervirens. NCBI lineage: Eukaryota > Viridiplantae > Streptophyta > Pinopsida > Cupressales > Cupressaceae > Sequoia > Sequoia sempervirens. The sequence goes on along the minus strand of VDFB02256132.1, from coordinate 224,458,434 downwards.
AATGAAGGACTCCAGGTTCCTTTAAATTTATTATTTCCTTTGATTTATTAATTCATTGTTCTGTAAGGGAAACAAAAAAAAATCATGTCTGGCACATTTGAAAATCAATTTCTCTGTTTTTGAAAGAGGGTTTTATTTTAGAAAAAAATGTCTGTGCTAAACCTTTAAATCTTCTATAGAAAACTATTGTGAAACCTTGTGAAATCTCTTCAACAAATCTAGTTGTTAAATTCTTGTTTTGAAAAGAGAATCAATTTATTGTGAAAATTAAAATTGTATGCCCTATTTAATTTGGGGTTTTGGAGAAAAATTGATCTATTGTTCATGTTATGTATTTTATATTGTGGGAAATAATATATATATATACATATTCATATTGTTTTTGTTTTTTTAAAATAAAAAATCTGTTTTTGAAAAAAATATATATGTATGTTTCAGATTTCTGTATACTGGATTTTTTTTTTTAAATATATATATTTCAGATTCCAAATTTCTTTTGAAGAAGCAAATATAAAATAAAATTTTAAAAAATATATATATATTTTGTATTGGGGGTGGTGGCCAGCTGAAGCCGTACCACCCACGGTCCCTGTGGCAGGCTGTACGCAACCACCACAGGCTACGCACAACGGCCGAGGCTGTTGGACACAACCGTGTGGGGGCTGCGGCCTCCACAATAGTGGTACGCAATACCACGACTGTGCAATGTTTTAAAATTTTGACTTTTTTTTAAATGTTTTCTTTTTTATAGATATTTATATATATATTATATATATACATATATATATATATATATATATATGTATATATGTGTATATATATGTATATATATATGTATATATATGTATATATGTATATATATATATGTATATATATATGTATATATATATATATGTATATATGTATATATGTATATACATATATATACACACATATATATATATATACATATATATACACACACATATATATATATACATATATACATATATACATATATACATATATATGTATATATATTTTATTTTATATATACATATATATGTATATATGTATATATGCATAAAAGTGTATATATATAAAGGATTTTATATGCTATGATTATGAATTAATTAGATAATTTCATAAGTTGCAATGTTATAGTGTAATTGAGGAAATTTGAAATAAACTATGTGCTTTGAATTAAATTGAATATTCTTGAGAAATTAAATTATTTATTGGGTGAAATTATTGTGTTTTGAAATGTGTTATATGACGTTGTTTAACGTAATTGTGTGCTCTCGAGATTATTCGTTGAATCAATTGTGGTTTTCTCTTTATTGGATTTGTGTCATGTGGGAAAACCCTTGATTTAGTTTATTTTTCTATAGGAGCTTAAGTTGTTGGTTAGGAACTTCCAGAGGTGGGGAAACTGATGTTTCATATTTGATCTTGTAAATTGATATTTGGCCCTATGTTTTCAGCTATGGTTGTGATTTGAGTTTACACATGGGTTGTATCGTCTTATGGATGTGTTTCTTTTGATTTTGGCGAGATGGTTTTTCCTCGCGGATGTTCCATTTGTTGGTTCAGTGTTCTTATGGTACAACTCCTTGGTGTTGGATTTTATGTTTTGGGTTCTAGGGAGAGTGGCTCTACATGGGGGCCGACACACAAAGGGGATGTCAGGGTAACCCATGTTAGAGTTAGAGTAATAAGTGATAACCTAAGTAATTAATTAGGGGGTGGGTAGTTAAACATTAATAAGATAATTATGGATGCCTCATACACCTATTAGTGCTATCATAGGCTAAAGGTGGGCCGAGAAGGCCGTGGTTGGCATGATCATTGCCTCATCCTCATGAAAGGTTAATGATTCCGCATGAGTAACCCTATGGAGCAGCGCCTTGAGATAGGCTATCAGGATAACCATAGATGGAGGCGACGCCTTGTGATATGTTTTCTAGATAATCCATGTAAGGCCATGTAATGACACTCTCCTCTAGCATTCCATTTTGAGATGTTTGTATTGAAATCCTCTGGAAGTGGTCTATTGTTATGTTTTGGTGAGTTATTGTGATTATGAGATATTTCTTTGTGTTCTCTTAATTTTCGTGTCTGGAGTTTAGTCTTGTCTTACTGTTTGGATGTGCTTGGTCGGGGATCCTTCCTTGTTTACTCCTAGCACGGGGGTGGTTGGGTGGAATGTGCTACGCACCCCGTTGGGTCTCCATGGATGCAGTTGTACCATTCAGTGCAGAGTTTTGATGATGCGGTTTGATCCAGGATTCATATGTTATCAGATGTCTATTTATACTCCAGATGTATTTTATATATTGATGTATCATTCCCACATGCGTTGGGATGAATTATAATGTAATTTTGTACAAGTGTTCATTGAAACGTACTATCAGACTAATGTAATGTATTATCATACCATGTAAATCATTCTTGAATTACCATATGTAAATACTATTAATGTTAGGTTGTATTTGTGGAAATATGTACTTTATATCTTCATGATCAATTTAATGTAATTTGTGTGTATGGTATTATATGGATTATTCTTAACATTTTGGTTATCATGAATGAATGTGTTAATGGTGTTGTGTGAATGAATGGATTACGTAATTGGTAACTTAATATTCATCTGTTAATTTTGTTATGGGATAGTTTAGTAATGTCACCTCGTGTACCCCAAGGGACTTTGATGTGCAACTTGAAACATTAGTTATGTTGGAATACTTAGTGCATTCTTTATGTTTTAAAAAAGAATTGTTGTGTTTTTTAGTTGTTCCTTTGGGGTTTGCACGATGGGGCGTTACATCTTGCACACCTATGGTCCATTGTGAATTTGTAAATCAAAGCACGTGTTTGTGGTGTATGTAATGTAGAAATGTATAAATCATATGTGAAGCATGATGCTTAAATAAATCTTGAGGATGTTATATAGGATTTCACACAAAGAACACCTAATATTTCATGGTTGAGTGCAAAGTAAAAAGATAGTGAGGTTAATGTTTTCTTTGTTATGTGAAAATTAATACTACTAGATATGTATCTACCTACAAGGTAGTAATGTAAAAGCCTAGTGTACAAGAGATGTAGATAAATAAATAGTATATTTTTAATAGTATAATGCACAAGATTATGATCATATCACACACACTTTCTTAAGGATAAATTATCCCCATTCTATTATATTATGTATTAAAGATGCTTGTAGTAAATTGACAAGTTGATGAATTAATGCATACAATTATTAGAGGATTCTCACTTTCTTTAGAAGTGATGGTTCCCCATTATGATCTAATCTACCTAGAGATGGTAATGCACAAATAATGTGCAATCAAATATGTATACATTGATCAAATATGAACTAAATGAATGTTTTAAATCAACCTAAGGTGAGTGGTGATGCATGAATAATGGTGTGTATAATTGAGGATGATTTATAAATTTTGATGTGCAAGAGGCCTTGTATTTACTTAAGAACTATGGAAGGAACCAACATATAATTAAAATTTAATCATTCACCCTTTCTTGAAGAGAAAACAATTTTGAGTAATTAAGAAAATAACCTAATGATTAATTAGTAATTAATTACTTATTACATCCTGTATTACTTTAATTACTTAAGCTAAACTTAGGAGTGATTTTTATTATTGGATTGGGTTATTTATAGGTCAACTTGTCTCATTGCATAAGATTAGGACACTTATCACAATCTAATCAAATCCTCATCTAGGGTTTACACTTTTTCTTTTATACGAATTTATTTGTACTTTATAATCATTCAATTCAATAAAATTATAGGTTAATCTTAATATCATATGCTTGTGTGATTCAATCATTCTTCTCTCTTGGTTGCATACCAAATCAATTTATTTGATTTGTCATTTGTGATAGGAATTTTGGTTATAGGTGATTTTTGGGAGATGTGGGGTTCACCATCAACTCCAACATGGTATTAGAGCACTAGATCTATGATTTCATGTACAAATTCTAAGAAATGTGGCTTTTAGGGAAAAATTGGCTCATCTTGGAGCAAAAAGGGCATCACCATTGATTTTAGAATGGCCAAAAACCCTAAGATTGCTTGTTGTTTCATAGAGTTTGGAAGACTTCAAATTTTTTTTTTTTTAGAGCCAAAGAATATATATAGAATTTCATACGGTCATATGACTTTGTACAACCCAAAATCCCACTTGGAGAGCATGCACATGTCTAAATTTTTTTTATTGTTTTTTATTGAAAATAATAAAATCAATCAATAATCAAAAGCAAAAAAATATATATCTATATATTTTTTGGTACCCTGCAGGCCCATCAAACGCCACAGGGCTGCATTGAAAGCCTCAATTTATTTTTTCCTTACCACCAATGGAAATAAGCCACCACCAACAACCCCATCAACCTCGACAACATATTAATCTCCAGCTATTGAAACTGATGCACCCAAACATTGATCAAAATATCTCGATCTTTAGTGAATATACCCATAAAAATATAACCACATCATTTCAAGTGACCCCAAAACTAGTGAAAGAATATCCTTGAATATTATATTAGAATAAAGTAATATTTTGGTGTACAATCAATTTTCAAAGCAACCTATTTTTTCTAGCCAAAAGGAATATTTAATATATTTTTATTATTTTTAGCATAACTTGGGCATACAATGTCAAAATCAAGAAAATGAGATATTGTTGGAAAGATGGTTCTAATTAATTTGTAGCGGTGTAGGTCTTATTATTATATTTTTCTATTGGTTCATTTTATTTTTAGTCAAAATCAGATGATCGTTTTCTACTTCTAAGCTCATAATTTTTCACTTATATCTTTGATTTTCAAGATTCTTGCAGCATTGGAAAAGTATTTTAGAACTCTTCAAATCCATACATGTATTTTTTTTCCAAAATCTGCCCTAGATAAATTTTATTCAATTTTTTTGTGATTTCACATTTCTGCCAATTAATTAGACATCTTGGCACTTGGAAATGATCTGTTTGCATGAGATGATTTAATTTGATTTGCTTTACATGTATTGAGGTTATTAGTCTCTGATTTATTCGTTTGAGGAAGTATCATGGGTTTTTCTATTCATCCTTTTTTGGTCATTCTAGAAAAGGATAACTATGAGTCTTGGAAAAATGACATTTTGACACATCTCAGGTGGCTTGATATTTTTCCTTATCTATATGGACTCATACCTACACCAAACACACTACCTAGGAGTAGATAAACATGGGGTATTATCAACGATCATGCTATAGGAGTGATTTGTTCTAGTGTTGATCATGAAACTATGTGTGTTGTATCATACATTGATTGTCCACACACACTTTGAACTTGACTTTAGGATATCCATGGAGATCTTCATATCTCTCCATTTCCAGAGGATCCTTCTATAGATTATCTCATTCCTCTTGAAAATGTAGATTGTATACCCATTGATGATGATAGTTTAGAGGAGCTTGAGAATATCATAGATCTTGCATGTTCTGATGGTCCAAAGACTTATCTTTATGTTCATACTCTTCATATCAATACCCAATATTAATCTTCTATTGTTATTGATCAGCTTGGAATCACCACATCCTTAGCCCCTATTAGTTCAACGTAGTGGGGAATTCTTCCTCTTCCAAACATAGCTACTTGGGATTTGTATCTTGTAGACATATCATCCTTGTTTGTAGAGTCTCATATTTTAGATTTGGAGGATTAATTGAGGACATTAATCTACTCTTTATTGATAACCACATCATCGTTGTTAGTCCATCATATTCATCATCTTTGGAGCTTGTTCTACATCATTCTTCATAGGATTTTGGATTGACATAATCTCTTTTCGATGTGTGGATATTTGAGAAGTTTTTATAGGAAATCATTATTTGGTTTTAGATTCCCAAATCTTTGACTTTTTGGAATAGCATCTCCAATCACTAGTGGGTATATTTCTTCCTAAGGGAAGAAATGTTATTTTCAAGCAGTAGATCATGTTATGTCTTCAAGTGTTCATCATTGGCACATGAATTATTTCTTTGTGGGGGGATTCATATCCTCATTTTATCTCTCCTACTAGAGGGAAATATATTGTACTTGTGTGACAGAAGCATGCCTTGGGGGGTCACATTGAGTTTTCCTTCTATCCTTCTTTCACTAGTGCAGTTATTTCATTTTCTCTTTTGGAGAGGAGATTTTTCCCATGTGGTTTTCTCCTTTTCTCTGGTTACGAAAGATTTTTTTTTTTTTTATAAATGGGTACTGTGTCAAGTCTTGTAGCCAAAACCCAACCATGCATCCATCATTACATTCTTCATCAATATTTTTAGCTTCTCCCTAAGTTGATCTTAAGGAGGGGTGTTGGAGTAATTAAGAAAATAACCTAATGATTAATTATTTATTAATTAACTATTAGGTCCTTTATTACTTTAATTACCTAATCTAAAATCAAGAGTTCTTTTTTATTATTGTATTGGGCTATTTATAGGTCAAGTTATCTGATTGCATAGGATTAGAAAAATTGTCACAATCCAATCAATACCTCATCTAGGGTTTGCACTTTTTCCTTTATAAGAATTCATTTATACTTTGTAATCATTCAATTCAATATAATCACAAGTTAATATTAATATGATGATTGTGTGATTCAATCATTCTTCTCTCTTGGTTGCATAAAAAATTAGTTGCTTTGATCTCTTGTTTGTGATAGGCGTTTTAGTTGTAGGTGATTTTTGGGATTTTTTGGGTTCACTATCAACTCCAATAGAATATCCTCATTCATAGTAGATATTCAAAGTTCCAATGTGTGTTATTATTACTACTAAATAAATGCTCAAGTATTATTATTCCTTCAAATTTCAAGTGATATGTGATATTCCTATACTCTAATTTCGAAAGGAGAGAGCATATGTGTACCCATGCTTCCTTGTTGAGGACTATGCAAACACTCATTGTACATATAAGTGGAATGCAAAAACTGTATGCTATGAACATTACATATTCAAAGAATGTTATCAATATTGTGATGATGCTAATCTCAAGGTGTGCTAGGTAGAGTAATATACTCCAAGCTTCCAATGTGTTCCAATAAAACTAGTGTTTATAGATATCATTGTGTAATGTAGTGTAAGTATGGTGTAAGTATCAATATACCATCCATATCATAGTGAAGAACTGAGGAAATTTGTGTGCAAGTATATTTTGAATGATAACTATGAAGCTTTTTGACATAAACATAAACTTGGCCTTTTATTGACACTAAGCTATAGAGGTGGGAATGATTCATTATGATTCTATAGGATGCACATATGTGTTGGTATATTAATGACATAAGAGGGTGTATACATGTATACACATAATAAAGAGGAAGTGATCCTTCTCCACCTATATGGGTCAATCTACCCATGGGGTTGATTCAATGTGTACACATTTGATTGCATGTAATTATATCATATCTAATAAGTGAATTGAAAATAGTTTTCCCTCTATTAATATTATAGGAAAGTAGGGTCCATAATTATCTAGCTATATGTCCCCTACATAGGTGGTGGCGGCATATAACTAAGGTGTGCAATTTGGGCCTCTACTAAGGATTTCTTTATCTAGAGCATATTTAAATAGTAGAGTGTTCTTGTGTGTGCTGGTGTGGATGCTATGGTTAGTGTTATCATTGTAGGGTGACTAAAAATTCTACACACCTACATGAGGCTTTTTTTCTACTAAATGGAATGAACCTACTAAAGCATGTGACACTACAAAAGTGCACATAAAGACTTTAATAAACAATAATTTCTTGTCATGTAAATAGAGTCACTTAATATTTTAGATGTGAGGGTTGATGTAGATAATTAATTCATGTTAGATTAGGATGAGAAGAATATGAAGCCTTCTCACTTTACACTAGACTATTAGTGTATCTAAGACCATTGTTGTGAGTTATCATCCCTATCTAGAGGGAGGTGACTATAACTTGGTCATGCTTATTAAGACCCAAGCACTCATATTTCATTCAATTTAGTATTTTGACACCAATTCCTTTAGTTTACTTCTGAAATTTACCAAATAAGCTAGATGAATTAGATGATTAGGAGGAATGATGTGGAATTACCATATTTTTTATAATTTATATATCATGTGTCTTGACTAATGTAGATGCATATAATTATGATTGTTTTAGGTGCTTAGAACCATGTGTAGTAGGACTCAATTCATTTGAGTTCCTCTTCTCCTCTGTATGTATTTTTAATATCCTATATGGTATGGCTGGTGTATCTCTACCCTTGGCTTGAGAGATACTTTAAGGATAGGACTAACAAGATGCATGTTACACACCATGATATTTATATGTCACTTCAAGATTACATCGAATCCTTTCTCATATGAATATTGAGTTTCTTGTAGTCAAAGCCAAAATTTTGATAGCTCATTCACTTTAGCAACTTCACACCAATGCCTTTGGCATGCTTCTCAAAATTTCCAAATATGCTAGATGAATCAAAATATTTCAAGGAATAATAGGGGCTTATCAGATTTTTTATTATTTATGGTTCAAAATTATTCATTGATGTAGAAGCATTGAATTGTGATTATTTAGGTACTTCAACACATGTGCACTTAGAATTGATTTGTTCTAGTTGATATTCTCCTCTAGAGATTTGTTGTAGATCTTGTATGGCTTGAGTATCTCCACCCTTGGGTTGATAAATAATTTCAAGTATAGGACAAACAAGATATATGTTTCACACCATAATATTTGTAAGTTGCTTCAAGATGATTTTAAATAATTTCTCCTATGAATAGAGAGTTTCTTGTAGCCAAATCCCAAACCTTCATATCACATTCACTTTAAAAAATTTACACCAATGTATTTGGTGTTCTTATAAAATTGTTAAATGAGCTAGATGAATAAAAAAATCAAATAATGAAAGGAAATTGTTGGATTTGTCATCATTTATGGGTTACAATTCTTGAATAATGTTGAAATACTTATTTATGCTTGTTTAGGTGTGCACTCATATTCATGTCATGCTAGTTTATTTTCTCCTTTAGAGATATGTTTTGATTATATAGGAAAAATAGGTTTTGAAGGGACCCTAAAACCCTTTACAACAAGTTACATCAAAATGTTGCTAAGTAAAGAAAAGATCAAATAAGGCACTAGCTACAACCAACAACCAAAAAACAACCAACAAACAACATACAAAAAGAAAAACAAACCAATAACAAGAGAATTACTTTAGATTGTTTTTAGAGTATTGGCCACCTCAATCTCCTGATTATAGTGTAGGTTAAGCATATCCATAAACTCCTATTTTTCTTCTTCAAAAGATTTCCTCAGACTACCCCTTGTTCTAGTACTTGTGCCTTTAGCCTCCTCTTTAGCACTCTTCTTACCCTTCCCCTTGGAAGCCTAATCCTTCTCATACATCTCAACAAAATGCATTTGATCCTCTCACAGTTGGTTGATTTTATCAAGGAATACCTCTAGAGAATCCACACTATTTTGATAGACATATGGCTAATTTGCAAGAGCTTTTTGATATCCTCATTAATTTCCTTGACCTTTCCCTCCAAATCGCACAAGAAATTTTCACACTCAGCTTTGAAATCAGAAAAAGAACATTCTAGATTCACCATCCTCTCAATGAGAAAATATGAGGATAACCCTTTTGGCTGATTAGCCAAATTCTCCTTCAGGCCTCTGATTTTAATGTTCACCTTATTAAACTCCATCACCCATTTGGCAAGTTTGAAGGTGAAAGTGGAGGTCGGGTTCTCACCCACAGCCTCCCTCACACCCTTCTCCACCAAAGCATCCTCAATAACCTTATCACCATCATCGTTGACAACATGAGGAGGAATCTGTCGAGTAGGAGAATCTTCCATAATTACAACATTGTCAGCTGTATCCTTCACCTGTTTTGGTTCCTCTTGTTCACCCATTCCACAACCTTTACTCCGACGTGTGCATCTAAGCTAGTCTCTTAGAAGCCTTATGGAAAATACCCAAGTCCGTATTTTCCTCCAACTGAAACAAATGCTCTTCCTAACCCTTCCTAGAATCGTCAAAATCTCGACCATACAACATAGCCTTATTTTTGGTTGTCCACTAATGAGGCCCAACATTTTTTTGCACAGAATTACCCTCACTAGACAAGGACCCACTGGAATCCATCCCATGAATGACCAATTTCTTGGTGGGAACCTTCTTTTTCAGAGTCCCCTTCTTCCTCTTTTTAGAGTGGGAGTCAATTAGGGATGAGGAGACTACAACAATGTTTTCTTCATCCACCTTCCACTCTTCATCCCCACCATTATCAATATCTAAACCAAAAGAAAAGGAATCATAACTAATGGTCTTCTCTTTGCCCTTAACAGATTTAGCCAGAGTGTTATCTCTCACATGCTCCATGATGAGCAAGATGAGCCCTTCATGGAGCACAGGGGTCCTATAATTCTTGAGGTGGGCTTAGATTGAAACCTCCAACGAGGGTAGAAGAAAAAATGAAAAAGAAACATGCAAATCATGTCTGAAATGGTTGAGCAGTGTAAAATGATGCCTTAAGATAGCAAAAAACTGACCATCGAGGGTCAAATATCTCTACCCTTAGCTTGAGAAATATTTTTTAGGATAGGACTAACACTATATTTATTCCATGTCATTATATTTATAATCTTCTTCAAGATGATTTTGAAGCCCTCCCTCCTATAAATTGAAAGTTTCTTGTGGGTATTGATTTTATTGTTAGTGATGTTAAATATCCATGGTTGGACATACTTTCTCATCAATAGGTGTTAAAATGGGTCCTTTCATCTCAAATATTTTTATTGTATTTATCTATTCACATATTCCTATAATAGTTAAGACATTCTTGTGAGTAGTACTAATTCTATGTCAAATTTTAATTAGCATAGAAAAATTAAATATTTAATAACAATGATCTAGTTCAAGCTTAGGAGATGATCAAATTACAATCCACAAATTCTAAAGTAATGATAATTGATTAAATAAAATTATGAATTATATAATGTGTATTGGAACTTGTTAGATAACACATGGAAAATCTACACATATCTAAAGAGATACATTAGTAGAAATATTTCTTCTATTCACATAGTAGAATATGGATAAATACAAATAGTATGATTTATAGAAAAGGTCGAGAATGAGAATTCTCATTAATAGAAAAAGATTAGACATATTTCTAAAATATTTATTACATGAGTGCTGATATCATATGTGTGGACCATGTTGGTCTATGGATACTAGGGTGGAATGTTGAACTACCAAGTCATATGCATGGTTGGATTCCCCTCTAATGACTCTCCCTATATAAGGTGTATAATGCTAGTATTTATAAGGTAAGAAAATTATAGCCATGTGGATATTGACATATGACTAACATATATGGCTACATGATATGTGTGGATAGGATATTATCAAGTATAAAACTTATATGGTGCTAGATAGCACCAGTGTTAGATGTGTGGTGCCAATTTCCAAACTTTTATGATCATATGGAGTAAGGCCTACTAGATGTCACATATACAGAAGCATAACATGTGCATATTGTTTCATATATCACAAATATATGATTTAATGTATAGTTGCAAATATAGAGCATATTTTATGGTACACAATATGAAAATATATAAGGCATATGTGTAGAATGATGTTTAAAGAAACTTTATGAAAGTTATGATATATTTGTACACAAAGAACCTTTAGGATTGCATGATTTAGTGTAGGGTGTACAAATAGTAAGGCTAATCCTTGCACAATTATGTGTAAACTAGTACTACTAGATATATATCAATGTGTAAGGCTAGTGTGTAAGTGAGTAAGCAACAAAAATGTGTAATTGACAATACAATGTAGATAAAGTAGTTATTTTAAGGTATTTATGCATAATTTTATTCTTAGATCATATTCCCTTTCTTGAGGAGCAATTTTCCCCATTATATTTTGTTATATATTGTTGAAGAATATTATAAAAAGTTCATGACCTAATGAGTCTACAATATGGCCAGATCAACACATCTTAATAATAATCCAAATAGAAAGATGTGTCATGCACAAAATCTCTAAATTTTTTCCAAGGGTAGTGCCCTATGTTCTAAGAAAACCAATTCACATAATATTAGAAATTATAGATTTTTACAAAATATACAAGAGGCCTAACCTAAAAATAATGTTGTTTGTAATAAACTACCCTTTAAACACATGTTTTTTCATAATTTATTAAGATTTAAATGATTAAAAAATTAATGGTTTAAGTAGGAGGTACAATAAGGCTAACTAATTTAAAATTTGTTACATATATTTATAATCTCCTAACTTAAACATTGTCATGATAAATTACTTATGTCTTGTTACACTAGTAAGTGATCCCTTAAAGAGGAGCACTAGATAAAATTCAGAGATCAATGGTAGAGACCAAAAGGACTGTAGTGTCCCTCCAGTTGCTGCACTTTGTTTCTGTTTGATTGATAGTTGTTTTAGTTGATTCTGATACTATGCTATTTTATTTTAATTATGACACTGATACTATGCTAGTTTTATACTTTGTTGATGATACATTAGATACATTATTGATCATTTGATTATGATGTGTGGCGGCATTGTGATAGACATTATGTGTGTTATGATGATGTATCTGATGTTGTTTGTGATGTTGTTTTGTATGCTAGTCTCGGTGAAGGAGACAGGGTAGCATTACTCACTCGAGTACCCTACTACGCTGCAACTCTTCTTCGCAGTGTGATTGTCGATTTATATAGATATGTTTGACAATGTTGTTTTATGCAGTTGTAGGTACTAGGCATCGACTCCACCTACTTGTTAGGTTTGAGCGTGCCTAAAACCAATGGTAACATGTTTCAGAGATAATGTTAGGTCCTTCTTTTAGCCATCGTTCCTTTACAGATGGAGTATCCGTTTGTCACTCGTTGTCATTGTGTTATGTTGTTCGGGTCTGTCATGTCTTCATATTTTCGTCATGTTTGGAAATATTAACTAGATTAATGGTTAATTGATCAGTTATTGATTTAATTGATGATGTGGAAATGTTAGATTAAAACATTATGTTTAGACAATTTAATAGTTTAAAAGTGATTGTTGTTTTAAAAGGTTTTGATTAATTAAATTAATTAAAAGAGATATTTATTTATTTTAATGACAATTTTTGAGTAAAAGATATATATTTCAATATGCTAGTTAAAATGTTTGAAAGTAGATAATGCTGAATTGTTTTTTCTTAGAACATAGGGCACTATATTTTGTAAGATATTATTTTTAATGATCCTAATTTCTAATATTATGTTGATATTATCTTGAGTGTTTATTTAGTTTGAATTGAATGATCAATTTGATTGCATGCTGATTTTGAGTTAAGTTTGGTAATTGTGAGTTAATTAAAAGAGAAAAAGATTGAAAGCCTTTGGGTGTGAAAAAAATTATGGTTTTCATGGTAGTTGTTTTGGAAATTTTTTAGCATGAGTCTTCTTGAAAAAGCTTCTTTGCGGTATTTTGGTTTTTGGAAAAGTTTTGGTTGGAAATTGCTAAATTCTTCATCAAATTCTTGAGTGATTCGAATGGGAATAACAGATTCTTTTTATTTTTAAAGAATCAAAATTTTTCCATTATTGTGTTTGAATGCTGATTGCTTTTGAAGAAAATTATTTTGTCTGCGAAATTTGTTTGATCTTCTTGAACCTGCAAAGGATAAGATGAATTACTCACTAAGATTTCTTAAAACAGAATTTCAATTCAGCAAGATAATCAAAACTAAAA
>VDFB02256132.1:224412355-224444557 GCA_007258455.2 Sequoia sempervirens | reverse complement strand
TTAGTTCAATTCAGTTCAATTCAGTTCAGTTATGGTTCAGTTGTCTTCAGTTAGTTTCAGTTGTATGTTAGTTAACTTTAGTTAACTTGGAATGCATGGCTAATAATATTCAGTTGTATGACAGATAATAGGGACTACCTCCAATTAACAGGGGATGACCATTCTTTGGGAATGGTGTTGAGTAAATGTTTCAATTAACTAGAAATCACTTGGAGCCAACTTGGGCGCCCAAGATGCTTTCTTGGAATTAACTCCAATGCATGATAAGATATTTCTGAAGGCTCTGTTAAGTGGGACCCTCTTTTGGGCACCATCTTTGAGGAAGAGCTTTGTAATTATCACTGAAGTGAAGGATGAGTTGTAGCTTTAGTTTGGGACGCCCAAATGGGTAAAGCACATGTTCTAAGCTTTGGTCTTCATGATAGAACTCAACTTGAAGCAATATGGTGTACGTTTTCAAGGGCTTGAGATTGTGCATTTTAATTATCACCATTTGGATATTACAAGGTTGCATATTGTCTCTATATCTCATTCAAGTTGAAGATAGTTTTCATAATTGTTATTTGCAGGTGTGAAGAAGATTAGTAAAGATAGAAGAAGCATTCTCAAGCAAGAATTGGAGCTATTGTAATTTGAAGATTGAATAATAGAATAATTCTTGGTGGAGTTTTTTCCCAAAAGGGTTTCTCCACAATACATCTTGTGTGATCTTTCTAATATCTTGTCTAGTTCTTATATCAACTTCTCTCTTCATTCTACAATAGTAAAATGAATTAATCAAGATAATCACCCACAAGGAATATATGTAACAAAGAAAGAGCTTACTTAGATCAGCAATATTAAAGTTTTACAGAGTATTAAGCTAAGAAAACACCTCATTTTTCAACAAAAGTGATCAAATAGATAGATGGTTTCCACTACCAAAGGTGTTTGTAAACATTGCATGCCCTTATCAAATTTATGTATCAGTCGGTGAGGTTAAGTAGCTTTCAAATTGTGAGGATTTATCAAATCATCTTTGTAAGTTACATGTTCATATATATATGCATCTAGTTTAGTTCCACACATATAGATATGGACCTACAATATAATTGAATTTATAGGTGACTTATGAAAAACATAAAATTATAGAACCTTGATAAACACATTTATGGCACCTTGATAAAGACTACTACAACAAAATAAAATCTAAGTACCCATGTAATTAATTAATTTAATTTCCTGCATTTAGTTTTCTATAATTTCATATGATTAGTCTTAGTCCATTTAGTGCTATTTGGTTACATTTATTTAATTAGCCTAAATAATTTTATAGAGAGGTATTTTACCTTTACATTCTATAATGTCCCCTTTCTAATTTATTTAAGTTGGGGAGTGTTTTGGTCACTTTCCTACTTTCGGCGAGATTAAGAATTTTCTCATGCTTCGTTTCCTTAATTCCCTATACCCTTGATTCTTTATTTCTTCTCTCCTATGGACCTTTAGAATTATGTATCTCTATTCACTTGACACCTCGATTCCTTGATCCTTGATCCTTGATCCTCGTTTCTTCACTCACACATCCCTCTTCCAACCTTTAGGGTTTTCAATGCCAACTACCTTTGCAAAAGTGTCAATGGGATATCTTTACGCTAGAATCTGTAGACCCCTATCATATTGATCATGCTAGCATGTGAACCCTTA
The DNA here is from genome assembly GCA_007258455.2 of Sequoia sempervirens. Lineage (NCBI taxonomy): Eukaryota > Viridiplantae > Streptophyta > Pinopsida > Cupressales > Cupressaceae > Sequoia > Sequoia sempervirens. The sequence continues at coordinate 224,442,874 of VDFB02256132.1, read as the reverse complement.
GACCCTCATCATAATATATCTTGACACCCTATAATCCTAGTCTTGAACCCCAACATTGGGCTTGAAGAGTGTTCTCTACTCAACCTATAAGCATGCATTTTCTTGAATCTCTACCTTTAGGGATGTCAATTTACAGAGCCCCACTATTCAAAATAAGGGTTTCATCTATCACCATGGTTGACTAGGGATATCATTAGTCACCTCAAACCTGAATGTAATCAAATGGAAATAAAATTTTGGCATACAATAGGCCTTCAACCTCTAAATAAGCGGAGTGAATTTTATTTTGGATGATCTTTCAATAAATTCATCAATAGCCCATAACCCTAGTTCGAGCACTCGTGTTTAACTACTGGATCTAAGGATGAAAACCTTAGGTTTTAGAGATTAATGGATGAAACTCCATTGGTTTCTTGAAGTTAAGGGGATGAAAACCCTTTGGATTTTTAAGTGTATTTTCATATAGAGGTTTCATCCCCACTTCGATTTGGATAATTTCAACAATTGAAAGATTCAATATTTAGGTATTTTTAGAGTATATTTGTAATTGTTGTAGAAGCAAATATTTGTAATCATTTATAGATTTATGTATTTCAATGAAATATTCATTTAAACCAATATTGCATGTGCAAATCTATTATATAGGTTTTGTGTTTTTACTATTTTTGTAATTTATTGTCAAAATATTTTAGCAAGTATTTTAGCTCTAAGTATTTTGTATGTATATTCTAGCTAATATTTGTTATTGTAGTGTAGGAAATTGTATACCTTTACAATTTCACACTATGTTTGGGTCCCTTAATTTATTGGACTTAATTAAGCTTCCAATTTTCCAAATTATGCATTCAAAAGCCTTATTTTTACTATTTTTTGAAAGGGGAACCGACATTAAATAAATGCAATCAATAATTAAATCACCATGGAATATGTGTGTCCTGGAACTATAGGCCAAGACCCATTCTTCCATGGGTGAATGGGTCCCCAGAAATTAGATAAACACCTATAAATACATGGTCTTTTTATCATTTGAAATCTAAGACACATGATCAAGATATCCTAAGAGAAAATATTATTTCAAAGAGCATTAAGAGCATATTTATTAGTCATTTATTGCAGAAATCAAGACCCTAACATCATGTCCAAGTTTATGTGTGTTCATGTCATCTTGTGAAGGATAATATGCATTGTTGATTCTAAAGCACCCAAGCATTTCAAGTATCCAAATCAATCAAGCAAGCAAGATCAAGTTCCTTTGGAGAGATGTGTTTGACTTTAGTCCTCTAAGGGAAGCCATTGAAGGGTGGTGAGTTGTAGCAAGTATTGTTCATTCATCATTTCCTCCCTTTTTTCATTATCTTTCTATCAAGGTTTAATTACCAAACTGGGAGTTGACCAAGGAAAACCCCCATATAAACAAAAAAAAAATCCTCTTTGTATATGTGCATATCACAAGTTAATGAAGAATTGAAGAGATCTTGAAGGAGCAATTTTGCATTGTTGCAAAAGTTGTCATCATTGTTGTCAAACCATAGAAACTAAGTTGCATAATTTATTTTTGAATTTTTGATAGTGGGACCTAGATGTCAAACAAAAGCCAAGATCCAACATCAGAGATTGCCAAAAGTTATTTTGGAAGCCCTGACAAGGACCCATTCACCTAGGGGTGAACCAATCCCTTAGTAGATATCAAAACCAACTTTTGGTGATAGGTACATACCATCAAACCCTTCTCAAATCTTCCTACAAATGGTCATTTCCATTTCTATACATTCTTAAATTTGCATTTTAGGTATTAGGTCTTGTTGTTTAGTTAGTCTGAGCACTTCAAATCATTTTCATTTGTTTCCAGATCTTTCCTATTGTCCCAAGGATTGAGATCCAGGTTTGATTGACTCACCATTGAGGTTGAAAGTCAATATTTACACCATGTGTTCTCTTTCCTAATGAAATCCCTAGGGAAAGATACCTATCGAGATTCCTAAGTTTTATTTACCACAAATAAAAATTTGGGGTTCCCTTTCCCCACATTTCAGCTATATTGGTATCAATCCCTTGATCTTGCTAGCCTACTAGGTAAATTTTTATTTCACATCACCAAATTAATGAAACATGGGAGGATTCTTTAGATCTCAAAGAGAATGAAGTGATTTAGATATTTTTTAAGACACACTATTGAAAGTGTAGAGGAACTAAGACTTGAAAAATATAGATCCTACTAAATAATCTTGAGGAGAAAGTAGTACATTTACTTATACATGGTTAATTCCATAAAAATACATCAAAATATATGTTATTGCAAAAAGGGGAGAACAAAAGAAAATGTATTGAAGTCATTTTGACAAAGGAGATGGACATGACCTTTGAGGAGTATCAAAGGTAGTCTAATGCTTTCAAAGTGGCACTAAATTTTGACTAGTATTGAAATTATTGTAGAAAGAGGTGTAATAATTAAAGTAACCAATATACCAATATAAGAAATTAAAAATTGCAATCTTAGAGTAGTAGGTAAAATCTAGTTCCAACCAAAAACATCATAAGAAGAGGAGATTGAAAATCCCTTTTAAGAGTATCAAAGGCAATTTGATGCTTGCATATCTATTGTAACCTTAGACCATTACTTGGAGCTATTTAGAAAATGACCTTCATATAAAATAGGTTGGAATGACAATAAAAGAGGGTTGAAGCAAAAAGATGTGAAGTTGATAACTCTCCAAGAATATAAAGTGTAGAGTGAAGAGGTTGGAGCTAATGTCTCTTTCATATATCTTTGTATTATAAAGTCAAAGAAAAGGTCTAATATACCCATGCTACTAGAGAAAGAAGAAAACTAGAACCAAAGCAACAATAATTCCCAAATAAGAGCACACCTCAATAATCTAAAACAAAGAAAGCAAATGATCATAGTAGAAATGAACGTCCTGGGTAGAAGGAACTATGTTTTTCTTGTAAGAAGTCATGGGAATATAGTCATAGATACCTTGGAAAGGGAAAAATCCACTATATTAAAGTAATATATGATTATGATTTGGATCTTGTAGAATTAGAACCACAAAAATCCTTAGAAAAATAGAACATTGAGCATGAGCTAGAGAAAATTCTCTAGCACAAGGATTAAAGGATTGGATAAAAAATACAAGATACAAAAGAGAAAAAGGAATCCACATTAGATATTGAAGGTAAAAATTCCTTAATTGAAAGGAGTATTCGAGTGATTTATAATGATCTCTCATGTCAAGAATGTTCTTGTCTAATGGAATTCAATGAGAAATCAACATTACATGTTGAATACGAAGATTTTATAATTGAAAGGTTGTTCTAGTGGTTTCAAATATTTTTTAAGAAACACTTGCTAAGATTTCAAGCATTAGAAACATGGGGACACATTACCATGTGAGAAATATTTACAAGATAACCACATTGATGAGCATGAATTTATGAAGGATGCTCCAATTGGTTCTTATTTTATTAATTATATTTAATTTGACATAATATTATTGCGCATCTCTCAAGGATGTCCAAATAAAAAAATAGAAGTAAAAACCTTGATTACCTTATTGGTTACAACTTTAGAGATAAGAGGATGAAACGAAGGGAAAGTGATCCCCTTAGTTTTATGTGTGACTATAAAACATAGGAATCTTAAAAGGAATCTTTCCCCATGGATTTCATTAGGAAAGAGATCGCAAGGTGTAAAGATTGACTTTCAACCTCAATGGTGAGTCAATCAGACCTGGGTCTCCGTCCTTAGAACAGTAGGAAAGGCCTAGAATCAAATTGAAATGATTTGAAGAACTCAAACCAAATGAACAATAAAACCTAATACTTAAAATACAAATTCTTGAATGTACAAAAATGAAAATGACAATTTGTAGGAAGATCTGAGAAGGTTTTGAACACATGTACCTATCATGAAACATTATTTTTGAGAGTTGCAAAGGGACTCATTCACCTCTTGGTGAATGGGTCTCAGTCTATGGCTCCAAAATAACTTTTGACATTCCTCTGATGCTGGATCTTGGCATCTATTTGGCATAGGTCCTACTATCAAAAATTTGAAAATAAATTGTGTAACTTAGTTTTCATGGCTTGACAAAAATGATGACAACTTGTGCAACAATACAAAATTGCTCCTTCCAAGATCTTCTTCAATCCTTCTTCAACATGTAATATGCACATACACAAAGAGGATTTTTTTTTTTCTGTTTGTGTAGACACTAAAAAATGTCCTAAATGATATCATACACTCGAATCAAGTATGCTAACATCATTTCCTCTTGAAATCCATTCTCTTTTCATTTAAGTAATTAAATTGGCCTAGCTAATTAATTAATTGCATCATTTTCATTTATTAACATAATTAATTTAATTAGGTTAATTCACCCCTTTTCATGCTAACATTTCATCTCATTAAATTAGATAAATCAAACTATTTAATTTAATTCCCTAAGTCTTATTGTTTAATTAAATAACCCTAAGTTATTTAATTAAATTCCATTTCACCTTTCCCCATTCATTAAATCATTTAATTTAATGAATATCACTTTATTCTACTAAATCCCCTAATTGCATGATTAAACCTTGTTTAAATTAGCAATTATCTAACTAATCCAATTCCTCCCACTTGCAAAGGAATATTTCAAGGGAATATTCCTCCTTTGCACAATTTAATTTAGTTTTAATTAACTAAATATCCTTTTCCTCACCCATGAGAATATTCCTAAGAATATTCTCTCTCCTCCAATCATTTAAGAAAGGGAATATTCTCACTTGGCTTCTTGAGCAAGTTAAACTTGAAACCTCTTGAGCAAGTTAACCTTTGACCTCTTAAATAGGTCAAAAGTGTGTTTGTTTGAAAGGAATGAGAACCCTCGATTAAATCTCATCATGCATTCTCACCCGTTGATGAGAATCCATAATCTATGCATCTTCTTTCCTCCATCCTTGACCGTTGATTAGCTTTTTTGATATCAACCCTTCATTTCTCATTTTCTTTCTTATAAATAGTTTACTATTTAGGGACAAATGGATCCATCATCCATCTTTCAAAGCAAACTTATGCTGTTGAAATCACTCAAACTCACACTTTACTCACATTTAGCATATTTTAGTTTAATTTAGTTGCATAATAGCTTAGCTTCCATTAATGGCTTCCATGCATCCATTTGGCTAAATAAATAATTAGGGTTTGAATCTTTTAGTTTACTCTCATTTAGATTAGCTTAGAAATTGCATATCTACATATTTTAGTATAAAATCATGGTAGATTAACTCTTGCATCATGCTCAATTTAGTATAAATCATGTTTTCATTCACATCACAACTGTTTCATCCATTCTCTTCAATAGAATCGATTGAAACAAGCTCACTGATCACAGGATTGGGAAAGGGTCATTGTTCCACATCAACATGACACCAATTCCAAAACACGATAAGTTTTAAATGGGTTAGAGTAGACATTTAAATGCTTTCACAATTCATAATGTTTAGTTTCAATAAATATTTAGCTTAACTTTCATTTGAATGATCTTGTTTAAGATTGAGTATTAGTGGCTACGTTATGCTTTGATTCTTCATGGATCAAGCGTAATCGACCCATACTAATATCCTCGGTCAACATTCTGGTGCTAGAAGGAGGGAGAAGTTTCAATTTAATTAATTTTTATCTCGAATTCCATTTGTTTTGACTTTTGCAGGAAAGAGAGATGCCCGACTCAATTTCAACGATGCCTTTGCAGGGCGTTACCATACAATGACACTATCGTCATTTCAAACAACAACTCCTATTAAATGCACTGACGTTGATTAGATAAACGATGATGCTAATACTTTATCGAGGCATCAAATATTTACAAACAACAACACTCGACCAAATAGCGATGCTATCATGCTCTCTAGTTTGTTTGCAGAGCCACACCCTTATTCACCAGAGTGTTGCTATTGTGTATAGTGACACCCAACTTTGGTAAGAAGTTTAACGATCATTTTTTAGCATGTGCTTTAATTTTTTTGATTCATCAGGGTACTAACATGCCTCTAACATTGTTCTGGTTTTTAGACTAGCATGGTTTTGCAGGTTGGACGACACTAAGTTAAAGTGAAGAATTTTGTTTTTAATATTTTAGGATTGTAACAAGTGTTTGATGCTTTGGGGCAATTATAACCCAATTTCTTATGCTTTTTACTTTATGTTCTAGGACCTTGCTAAATTTCATTTGGGTTTAAAAAAAATGCTAAAATGGGACTAAAATTGAATCCTCATCTCATCATTTTCTTTTGGGTTTAAAATTGAACAAGGCAACTTAACATTTCGTTTGGTGCATAAAATGAATTCATCTTAGCTTTAGTTGGTAAAATGAATCAGTGTATGCTTTGTTGTGACACACTTGTAGTGCGTATCCAATCCTCTTGCACTTCGTGCGATCTTGGGTGAAGAGAAACACTCCAAGTGTACTTCATTGTTTGTTTGCACTTATAGTACATATCCAATCCCCTTGCACTTTTGTGTCACCCTTAAGAGAGGACTTACTATGAGACACACCTCACAATGGGAAACTCATAGGAAAGTTCTTGCAAGAATGTTTATCGACGGGCTATATTAAAGGTTGGGAAATCGTGAGAAAGTACCTTCTATCTTGGACTATATAACATACTGCACCTAGTACCATGCCTTAAGTGGAATAGGAATGGTAGTAAGAGTCTTAAGTGGCAAAGTGGGTGTGTATATGACTGGATGTTCTTGGTTTGTTACTAAGAGCCAAACTGTTTAGTTACCAAAAATACTTAATGCTTGTTGGTGCAAGAACGGTCATTCTAAAGCCGCCCCACATTTGTACAATTCATTGTTGAAACAGAAAAATCCTTAGGATCTTAGGATCTTTAGGATTTTGAGGTTTGGTGGTCCCAAGAAGTGTGTGTCATGGAGGGGAGCTAGTTTCGCCAAATCTCTAACTGTTCACAATGTCTTAGTGTTTGGAGAAATCTGAGTGGGGACTCAACAAGTATGGAAATTTCAACCTAGGATTGTAAATGATTGTGAGTCAGTTTGATACATTGCTTGGTTCCAAAACATTACAAACAAACATTCACTATCTTCCTCAAAATTTTGAACACTTTGGCTTAAATATGGATACCTTTTGAAATAGCCTTGATATTGCTGTTTGTCCTAAGGATTTCTATCCTTAGAGATTTATAAATATCTTGACTTATATCTCAATCCATATTTTCCAAAGACAACATAGGAAATGATGGCTTCAACCTCATGTTTCTCACAAAATGGACATTGTGAAAGTTATGATGTTTTTTGACATAAACATTTAGTTTGAAAAATTAATCAAGACAAGTTTTTGTGGTAAAATAAATTCACTTAAGCAAGATAAATTAACAATTAAACCCCACATGACTATTTGGAAACCGATCGTGCTGGTTGAACAACTCGACCTTACGCCTACTATCATAAAAGGAAAACATTGCAAACATTGAGTCCAAATCATTGAGTTCTATTGTCAAAATCATCAAGTCCTAGTTTACCAAAATCATTGAGTCCTTAAGGTTTGATCACTTTAGAGGTATAACATTTTTCTCACTACCTTGGTCTTTGAAAACAAAGGTTCACTCTAGGTCAACATTGTGTCAAACATTTCACTCACCCCTTCATCAAAATTCATCCTTCATCTCACCAAACTTTGCAAAAAAAATTGAATACACGAACACTTTGGACTTGGACATATATCAATTAAACCAACCCCTAACTTAGCTACTTTTGTATGTGAAATGAATCCTTTTCCATACATTTGGTTGAGTTAGCTATCATCTTTGATCTAGTTTATCTTGAAGTTCACAAGTGTACCGTAAATATTCTCAAGTTCATAAACATCCTTTATCCAAACATCAAACATCAAACTCTTAAGTCAAAAGTGTTATACCAAAACGTTTGCAAAGATCACTTCCCCCATATCATTCACCTTTTCATCTCCCATTATCACCATTTCTCCAAAATGACTTAGAACTTCCCTTCTACCTAAATATGAGTCAACTAGAGAGTTCAAATATTACAAATCTCAACACAACTCTCCCATAGGTGACCCACAATTTATGGTAACAAAAAGATCACAACATAAGAGAATCATGGAGAAATCCAAAGTCACATTCACCTCAAGTGATCCCAAGAAGTCAAGTTACCTTGTCACAACAACCCTCATCTCCATCAGGGTTGTATGAGATAGAAGATGTCATGAACAATCCATTTGGACTTACTAGGGAAGAAATCATGGAACATCAAGCCTTAGAAAACATGGCTCCAATTTCCCCATCTTTTGTTGTACAACCCTTGACACAAGGCTTAACCCAATCTATGATTCAACCAAACTCCATCCCTTATGCCAATTCAACCCTTAACATCTAGTCTTGCAACTAGGCTAGGAACCAACCTTGGCCTCACTTCATGTCTAGGAACAAATACAACTGTGGGTATTCATAACACGACCATTCCATTAACCGCCAACCTTCCCTAAAACATGAGTTGAATACCAACATTTGGAAAAAAAACTTACATTCCATGACACCATAATGACCTCAACATTTCAAGTGCAACCATCTTCATCCATCACCCCAAATACCCCAAGTGTGCCTAGTGTTACACAAGGTAATGTGAACCAAGTACCTCAAGTAGGAAAACAAGGGCAAGTTAACACTCTCATGCAAATTCAACCCTTGAAAAGTGGTTCCAACAACCTCATTGACACATCAAAACAAGTGGTTACCCAAGCTACTCAAGTCAATCCACCATCCACATAAAATCCATCTATCATCGATCCAAATCAAAACAACACCTTGGTTACGAATCCCATCAACCAAGGTAATACCTTGATGACACCTCAAATACAACAAGGGAACCCCCTACCCATCAATTAAGGGAACCCTTTCAATTAGTTACAAGGTTTGAATGTGCGATTACCATCACAATATCTAATGGCATCATCATCTTTCCCCACGGTCCCTCTTACCTAGCAAAATCAAATGGGACCTCAAACTTACATTCCTCCATCTCAATCCACCATCTTGCAAGGAATATTGAACCAAGGGAACCCCCAACCTCTCATCAACAACCCGCAACCTGCACAAAACATCAACACCCAAAACCCATCGCAAATGTCCCAACAATCAACCGATCCTACATTGGAAGCACATGCCTTAGCTTTACAACAAGCACAACAAGCTTATCAACAAGTCATACAAAAACAATAAATACAACAAGCAGCCTTAGTAGCACAACAACAACATCAAGAAACCTTAGTAGAACAACAAAAATAGCAAGCTCAACAAGTCGCTTTAGCAGCAAAACAACAACAATAGCAACAACAAGCAGCCTTAGCAACGCAACAACAACAAGAAGCTCAACAAGTTGTCTTGGTAGCGTAACAACAACAAGCAGCCCTAGCGGCCCAACAAGCCTAACACTATACCCAACAACAATAATTGATCACACAACAAGGTTCCTATTATAACCCTCAATAGAACATTGTCAATCCAAACATGTTAGGAACATATACACCCACACAATCATCACCTTATCCTACACCACCATATACACCATACAACACCTCATCATTTCAGAATCCCACAAACACTTTATCTACCATCCCAAAATATGCAACATATGTTCCCCCACCAGACCCACAAATGATCTAGCATCACTTAAGGTGTTGTCACAAGAAATGCAGGACCTTCAGATGGGCAATACAAGAAGCCCCATACATAGAACTTATGTCCCTATCCATTCGATCAGAACATTGCAATGGTACTGTTCCCTCCCAGCTTTGAAATCCCAAAATTCAATAAATACAAAGGGAGGGGAAATCCTGTAGACCACATCAAATAATTCAACATCATGTGTATGGAGGTTTCGTATAATGATTCCTACTTAATGCGCCTCTTTCCACGAAGTTTGACAGGCCCAACCATGGATTGGTTTTCACAGTTACCTCGAGGCATCAAAAATTCCCAAAGAAATCATTGAAAAATTTATAGATCACGTCTCCTTCAATCTTGACATGGACGTAAGCTTAGAAGAGTTATACACACTCAAACAAAACAAAGGAGAATCTTTTGCCAATTTCTTGCAACGATGGAGGCAAAGAGCTAGTAAAAGCAAGTGGCTACTTCCCAATGAACAACAAGTGGGAATTATCATAGAAAATCTAGATCCATATCTATCCTTCCACTTGAAAATGTAGTGCATCACATCTTATGATGAGCTTTCCCCTAGACCCCTTAACATTGAGAGAGCCCTAATCTCACAGGGAAACACACAAATGTATAAAGATAACCGCCCATCGACTAGTTTTAACGACAAGCCCCACTATTGGGCCAAGAACAAGAATGTTACTAGTGATGGTGTTGTTGATGCAAAGGTGGTCTTAACTGTTCCTAGATAAGAAAAAACCCAAACCATGAACACACAACAATACACATAACCATCAAACAGTCAAACAACAATCAAGGCTACAAGTATTCAACATGGACAACAAAGAACAAATAGTGCTCTAAAATGACAATTCACTTCCTTAGGGGAACCTATGGAATATGTGTTGAAGAGGTTGATAGAGTCCAATATTATCACACTCCCAGATTTCTCACACTATCATGAGCCACAAGTAAAACCTTGTAGCTATAGAGTTATCATTTTTGTGAATTTCACTGATACAAAGGTCATAACACACAAAAAAAAATTAGACTCAAACATCTAATAGAAGATCTTATTGAATAAGGAGACATTCATGTCGATCAAAAATATGGGAATGAAAATTTTAAAAATTTACACAAACCCTATGCCTGATCATACAAAAGTAAGAGATTCATAAAAGGTATCAACCTCAAAAAATGTAAACAATACACATGATACCACAGTGGGACATATTTATTTATTGCAACATGAGGAATCAAACATGTATCAAGATACTATTTTAAAACAAATTCCAAACCCATCAATAGTGTTTACCACTATTTTCTACCGTAATGACATCAAGTGGATATTAGATTGTGATATTTCTCCCACATGTGACTCAAAATCAATGGTCAACCCATCCATATTATCTTCTTATTCTTCTTCTTCTACCTTTACTAACATTTCTATCCAATCATCAAATCTATACGATCTACATTGAAATATACATGAGGCTACCCATAGCCGATGACTATCTATACATCATGAAATCTGTCTATATCAACATCTGAGCTTTCCAGAAACTATTTTTCATCCTCTTTACCAACAATCCCTCTTTTTTTGGGGTACAATGGGGCATCTATATCATCTTTAGCTCAACAATTTGAAAAGTTGCAGCTCTTTGATTCAAAAGCAACTTGAAATCTCAAGCATCTCAAGCATAAGTCTAATTTTCACCTATCGTGAGCCCAATCAAAAGACTTTATTCCCCGATCGATCTCTCAAGGGGGCAACCAACCATCTTTTGATCATATCGATATCAAATCATCTAACGAATTTTTTTCCTAGCCTTGCTAGCAAATCTTGATCAATCTATCAAATCAACCATCATTGGGATAATATCGTTCCCTATCAATCCTCGTGTTATTCAACACAATCCTTGCATTGTTGTGAATCCTCAACAATGTTATCAATCAATCAATTAAATCAATCAACTTTAGCTTGGCAATCAACATCTCAAAGAGATCATCAATATCCTTTTTTGCATCGTCATCAACATGAAAATCAACATTGAAATCAGTGTTAGTCTTTAAATCGAAGCAAAGGGTACCTTGCTACAAAGAGGGACAAAATGTAGACATTAAAAATATCCTGAATGATATCATACACTCGAATCAAGTATACTAACATCATTTCCTCTTGAAACCCATTCTCTTTTCACTTAATTAATTGAATTGGCCTAGCTAATTAATTAATTGCATCATTTTAATCTATTAACCTAATTAATTTAATTGGGTTAATTCACCCCTTTTCACACTAACATTTCATCTCATTAAATTAAATAAATCAAACTATTTAATTTAATTCCCTAAGCCTTCTTATTTAATTAAATAACCATAAGTTATTTAATTAAATGTCATTTCACCTTTCCCCATTCATTAAATCATTTAATTTAATGAATATCACTTTATTCTTCTAAATCCCCTAATTGCATGATTAAACCTTGTTTAAATTAGCAATTATCTAACCAATCCAATTCCTCCCACTTCCAAAGGAATATTCCAAGGGAATATTCCTCCTTTGCACAATTTAATTTAGTTTTAATTAAATCAATATCCTTTTCCTCACCCATGAGAATATTCTTAAGAATATTCTAGGAATATTCTCTCTCCTCCAATCATTTAAGAACGGGAATATTCTCACTTGGCTTCTTGAGCAAGTTAACCTTTGATCTCTTAAACAAGTCAAAAGTGTGTTTGTTTGGAAGGAATGAGAAGCCTTCATTAAATCTCATCTTGCATTCTCACCCATTGATGAGAATCCATGATCCATGCCTCTTCTTTCCTCCATTCTTGATCATTGATTAGCTTTTTTGATCTCAACCCTTCATTTCTCATTTTCTTTCCTATAAATAGTTTACTATTCGGGGACAAATGTATCCATCATCCTTATTTCAGAGCAAACTTATGCTGTTGAAATCACTCACACTCACACTTTACTCACATTTAGCATATTTTACTTTAATTTAGTTACATAATAGCTTAGCTTCCATTAATGGCTTCCATGCATCCATTTAGCTAAAATAAATAATTATGGTTTGAATATTTTAGTTTAATCTCATTTAGATTAGCTTAGCAATTGCATATCTACATATTTTAGCATAAAATCATGGTAGATTAACTCTTGCATCATGCTCAATTTAGCATAAATCATGTTTTCATTCACATCTCACAACTATTTCATCGATTCTCTTCAATAGAATCGATTGAAACAAGCTCACTGATCACAGGATTGGAAAAGGGTCATTGTTCCACATCAACATGACACCAATCCCAAAATAGGTTAAGTTTTAAATGGGTTAGAGTAGACATTTAAATGCTTTCACAATTCATAATGTTTAGTTTCAATAAATATTTAGCTTAACTTTCATTTGAATGATCTTGTTTAAGATTGAGTATTAGTGGCTACATTATGCTTCAATTCTTCATGGATCAAGTGTAATCGACCCATACTAATATCCTCGGTCGACAGTTTGTATGGGGGTTTTCCTTGGTCAAACCCCAAGTTTGATAATTAAACCTTGATAGAAAAATAATAACAAAGGATAAGGAAATGATGAATGAACACTTGCTTGCTACAACTCACCACCCTTCAATGGATTCCGTTACAATATTGAAGACAAATTCATCACTCCAAGGAACTTTATCTTTCTTTGCTTGATGGATTTGGATACTTGAAATGCTTGGATGCTTTAGGATCAACAATGTGTATTAGCCTTCACAAGATGACATAAAAACACATAAACTTGGACATGATGTTAGGATCTTACTTGCTGCAACAAATAATTGATAAATCCACTCTTGAATACTCTTGAAAATGATATTAGCTCATAGGATATCTTGATCATGAAAATTGAGCGTTCTTAGTTTTCAAATGATAAAAAGACTGTATTTATAGGTGTTTATCTAATTTACCGAAAATTAGATTCCAAAAGCCAATAATTGCAAGCTAAATTGAATCATTAAAATGTCGCCAAAAACATATTTTAAAATGGGTCATGTCACTTAAAGGGGACCCATTTTCTAATGGGTGAATGGGTCTTGACCTATAAGTTCAAGACACTCATATTCCATGATGATTTAATTATTAATTGTATTTATTAAATTTCGGTTCTCCTTTTGGAAAATGGGAAAAATAAGGCTTTGAAATGCATAATTTGGAAAATTAAAAGCTTAATTAAGTCCAATAAATTAAGGGACCCAAACATAGTGTGAAATTGTAAATGTGTAGAATTTTCTACACTACAAAGGATAATAGTAAAAAAGAGTTATTGCACCAATCTCATTCCATATCATTACCTAGATTTTCTCATCATGGGAAGTATTATAATAGTAATGAAATGTGAAGGATATAATTGGAAAAAATGGTATAGTGATATTTTCTCTTAAGTTCAAGATTACTCATGCAATATTGCACGGGATCCTAGTGATATTACCAAAGGAATCCCCAAAAAAGATATTGATAGATATTTGAAGGATAAAATTTTTGGTAGGTTCAAGATTATTGTTGCCAATAAATATATCATTCCATGAACTAGGGTAATAATAAAACTCAATAAAACCATAGGTGAGTATGAGGTATGTGACGAATCCTATGGGTGTGTAAGGGATTCATAAGTACATGAAGCTAAGACTTAAATCTAAAGGAAAATATGAGGTGCTTAGAATTATCTTTGGTGGTTCCCCAAGAGTAGTCACAACAAAGGGGAATTATTAAATGGGTTAAGTTGGTGGGGAAACAAGTTACTTAGTGGTGGAGGTAATGTACACCATTTCACTTTATATTAAGCAACACATTCTTCATTATAATATTTGGAATTTTTTTCATCAACATAGTATTTTGTTCAATAATATGCCTCTAGGATGGGTACTAGATAAAGGATTCTAGCATGTCATAGAATTGGAACTTGGATTTAAGCTTGATAGGTCCACTCCTTATTACCACTTGAGGCTCTATAAATGGAAAATGGATAAGACTAGTAAGGAGTTGTTGAATATGGGCCACATTAGTTTTATCTCATTTACTCCATCAATGATTCTGATAAGAGAGATGGAACTATGGGGAATGGAATTTTCTACATAAAATTAAAAAATAAGATCATCAAAGATAGATACCCTACCTCTTAGGATCAATGAGATTGTTGATGAGTTGTATGGGGCATTTTATTCTTCACCAACTAATTTAAGATCAAGATAAAATTAGATTGGTGTCCAAAAGGAGGATGTGTACAAGAATTTTTTTAGATACTGTTTTAGAAATTTTAAGTTCATACCAATTGGTTTGAATAATGCATTGCTCATTTCCTAGCCTATATTGAATTAGGTATTTAGTGGTTAGTTAAGGCAATGTGTTCTATGACATCACCAAGGAAGGTTTACTAAGGGATTATCATAGTTTCTAATGTTATTTCTATAATGCCCACTTTTTTTAATCATTTGTGGTGATTAGAAGGCTTCTATCATGGAAGGATATCATAAGAATAATTTTGTTGCTAACATATTAGATGGAAATATGAAGGATGACAATTATATGACAATAGACTATCATATTTTTAAGCAATAACTATTTTTAGTGCTTGTGTCTAAGATGAAATAGAATATTCTAAAATCTTTGCATGTTTCACTCATAGTGAGATAGTTTAGATCCTTAAATACTTGTAGGAAAATAAGGGAGAGATTCTCTTGGGAAATCTTAAAGGATGATTATCTCATACACATCGGGAAGTACCCTACCTACCGATTGATTAAAGTTGATCATTTTTTCCCTATGACTTTACTATATCTATTTCTTATTTATGAGTAATATTGGCAGGGCGTGTTCATAGATTTCGTCATGAGACTCCCCAAGGTACATGGTAAAGATCGTAGTCATATTGTGGCAGATAGGCTAAAAAATAATACATACTTCTTTATCATCTCTTCAAAATTTAAAGCACACCATGTGGTAGATTTATGTTTCAAAGAGGTGTCTAGATTACATTGTTTACCTAAAAATATTGTCAAATATAGGGATAATATATCTCTTAGCTCTTTATGGTAGGAGTTGTTTTGCTTGATCAATAACAAGATCACTTCTAGATCTAATTATTGTGCACAAACATGTAGGATAATATGGTTAATTCATATAAGGATTGAAGGTGTCTCAAGAGACTATGCCACATATCAAAAGTAATCCTTGGTCAAATGGTTATGATTTGGAAATTGCTACTAGAATTCCACTTATCATGTTCCCATTGTTATGTTTCCACTTATGATATTATGTGTTTATGATGTACTAACTGTCATTGATTTAAGATTCAAATATAGTAAACTATCATTCATATAGATATCAAATGCCTTCAATATTATAATGGTTGTGGATTCAAGAAACAAGGACATCACTAAGTATCTAGTCCATTGGAAGAGCCTATTTATAGATGATACCAATTAGAAATAAGAAGAAAGCCTAGGGAAACTATATCTAAAATTACTTGAGGGAAAACCATTTTGGAAAGGACATACTTGTAATGTTATTTTTCTAATTTATTTAAGTTTGGGAGTTTTTTGGTAGCTTTCCTACTTTGGGAAGTGTGAATACTTTGCCTAGACCTGCTCCAACATGAAAAAAAAACAAACATTAGTCCATAAACAAATCTAAACTAACATTCCACATGAGATTCATTCAAACACAAGAACATGGAAAATAAAGCAAAGTAATCAAATGAAAGCTAATTATATATTATTCTAATGCTCAAACCAACATCCCATGGGGGAATTGGTGCTTCTTTGATGTGGAAAGAAGCCCTTTCCCAATTCCTTGATAAGCCTGATGATGATTGATTGATCCTTGATGAAGAATGACAATAACCTTGCTATGATTGATGAAATCTCATGCTAACATGGATGAAATGTGGATGAAAATGGATACATTGAATTCAAAATGACTATAATAACCTTGCATAAACTTGTGAATGACTATGGATTCAAATGAGCATAATGATCTTACATGGATTGTGGATGCCAAATACAATAGAGGAGGCCTCTATTTATAATGGAGAAGGATTGAAGAATGATAAATAGGGTGAATGTGGGACTAAACTTGAACCAATGGCATTGTGTCACTTGTCAACATGCTATTGAAGAGAGGTAGAGCACATTTTGATCAATGTGCATGTTAAATGTATGTAGGTGGATTTTGAATTTGAAGAAGTGACATGTGTAAGGGGGGATGTAAGGAGAGTAAATTCCAAGTTGGCTCAAGTAAAGGACATGTAAGAGACTTAAATATCTTGTTGGAGGACAAAGTCCTTTTGGGAGGGAGATTTCAAATTGGTGGAATATTCCAAGGATATGCCACTTTTTGAATGAAAATAGAGAAATTAATAAATCAACTAAATTGATTTACATGTGCAAGTTGCAAAAGCTAGAGGAAATGAGGATTAGTGTTAGAAGTTAATTAGGATTTAATTAACTTAGATAGAATTTAGTTGACATGACATTTGATTTAGATATTTAGGTTTATTTAAATTAAAATGAGAGGAATTTGAGAGATATTAGAAATTTAATTAAATAGATTTGATTTATTCAATTAAATGAAGAACATTAAATTTAATCAAATGAAGTTGATTTATTTGATTAAAAGAGATGACATTGGGATTTAATTAAATAAAATGATTTATTTAATCAAAGGAGGAACATTAGGATTTAATTAAATAAAATTGAATTATTTAATTAAAAGAAGACATTAGGGTTTAATTAAATAAAGAAAGATTTATTTAAATAAAGATTATTCAATTAAATGGTTAGTAGAAAGATGATTAAGGAAGAATCAGTGTTAGTGAATTAGGATCGAGTGCATGATATCAATCGGGATATTTCAAGCATCTACATTTTGCCCCTCTTTGAAGCAATGTACTTGTTGCGTTGGTTCAAAGAATAACCTCGTTGAGATCAAAGTTAAAAAAATTTCTAATTTTTTCGGATGCCCCACTATTTCCCTAGCAGAAAGAAGTATACTGGTACATTGCCCCTTGAGAGATCGAGTGAAAAGTTTGATTTTAAGGTCGAGCTCGCAATAAAGATTCAAGATCAGTTCAACTCAGAGAGGACTAGACAAACATCGACCATGGATAGCCTCATGTATATTTTGATATAACACACAAATTTGATACTTGGATAGAAATGTTAGTAAAGATATAAGAATGAGAAGAATAAAATGGATGAACCCTTGATTCTAAGAAGATGCAAAAGTCCAACAAGTCCATGAATCGTTGAGATTTTATTAGATATGATGATGGATGATGATGATGATGTTTTGTTTATCAGAGATTGGGATTTTAAAAGGGCTTACTTACCTTATGTTTGATAACACACATAGGTACGATGCATCATGGTACAAAGAACTAGGATGGCGTTGTACCTAGTGCGATGGACTTTGACTCGACAATCCAATAGGAGTATTCTTATTCACATCTGACATACAAAAACCTTACTAGGATGTACTTCAGATATTTTGAACATCTCAGACCAAAACACAGAGATGTATAACCTATCAATGCAATAGTCAACAAGCTACCCAAAACACCTTCCATACATCCCTAACAAAGCAAGTATTCGCCAAGTTATATTACAAGAACGTCCAACAAGCACAAAAAGTGAAAGATAATGATCAATGCCCCATTCCTTTCTCTCTAAATCGTTTTGATTAGACATCATTGAGAGGTCATTGCAATGAGTGCAATAAGATAAATCAAAGAAAAGATCAAGCGAACAAACAAGTCAATGTTCTTCATACCTCTAGCCAAGACTAAACTATGGTGATGCCTGATGTTGATGTCCATTGTAGGAAGGATACATCCCCATACATGATGTTATCGGATGATTTGGGACAAACTGGATGATGGGCTATTAGTATCAAGAGTTTACCAACTTGTTTACCTACTAACCTAGACTTGAGATCTTGACATTTGAGTTTTCACTTGTAACCTGCTAGACTTGTTTCTGATTGTTTTACCAAAGTTTGAAGATGACGATCATTTATTATGAGTAGATATTTCTTGTGGGTGAATATGAAACGGGATGGATGGATTTTTTTTCAAATATTTGGATGTTTTTGATGTTTTTTGAAATGTTTTGAGGCTGTTTTTGGTATTTTTTAGATTTTATAAATGTTTTGATTTTCAAATTTTCCAATGTTTTTGGTGTTTTCCGAGATTTTACGAATGTTTTCATTTTCCAATTTTCCAATGTTTTTGGGTTTTATGAGATTTTATGAATGTTTTTGATTTTGTATCTCAAGGCTGATCAAAGATTAGCCTTCCCACGCTTTAAGCCTGTGAGATCTAATGAGTTTGGACAATCTCTTGTTTTGAATTCCTTCTAAATTCCTTTACGAACGTTTCTTTTGATCTTTGATATGATTTTGATGTTTTACCTTTCTCTTGGTTTTGAATTTTTTATTTTGATATATTTTGATGTTTTTGGATTTCAGATGATTTTGATGATTTGGATATGGATATGTGTGATGATATCAGTGCTCAGTTTTGGGATTTTGTTGAAATCCAAGCTAAGGTTGATTGATCAGATTGATGGATTGATGATGATAACATTGTTGAGGATACACAACAATGCAAGGATAGTGTTAAGCAACACAAGGATTAGGATGGATATCCCAAGATGATGAGGGATTGATGATAATAACATTGTCGAGGATACACAACAATGCAAGGATAGTTTTAAGCAACACAAGGATTGGGAAGGATATCCCGAGATGATGGATTGATTGGATTTGATTGATCAGGATTTTGAAGCTTGATTTGGAACAAAAGTTGGTTTTGGATGATTTGATACAACATTGAAGTACCAATTAGATTCAACTAATATTGATTGTTTGGATTGATGTTCGATGAAAGATAAATCTTGATAAGGAACATCTTCTAGTCAAAATATGCCATGGGCTAGTGATTTGGAATTTTTTTAACTCAAGTGTTTTGACCAATTTGATTTTATGTTTTCCAATGTTCAGATCACCACATAAGTTGGAATATATAGATCAAGATTTACTCCCAAAGCAAGATGTAAATATCTGCCCCCAGTGTCTAGCAATGTATGGAATGCCATGGATGGATGCTTGGATAGGTGTGTGGATGGATGGATGTGGTAAGCATGCAAAGGATGCCAAGTATTATCTTGTGATAAGATAAGGTGAACTTGAACAGAGGAATGCTTCATTGGATAATGCTTCATGGCTTAGATAACGTTGGGTAGGATAGGATCAATGAAAATGACCCATGTCAAGATGTTTACCATAAACAAGTATAAAATGTGCACCAAATTTTTTCAAGATCAAGATAACTTGGACTATGGATGTAGATGGATGAAAATGGATTGGCTAAATGGTTTATGGATGAATGAATTTATTATGGATAAGATGGATGGAATGCTGGAGTTATTATAGATGGGATGAGATGCTTCCACTTGAACTAGCGCACGTAGATGCTCAATTCTACACAAGATGCCTATTTTCTAGGTTTTCATCATGGTACTTGTCCAAAGCGCCACCATAGTGGTTTTCATTGGAGGACGATTTTTTTTCTTTCTGTTTTCAATCCTTTTTTTTTGGATTTTCATATATATATATTTTTTTGTATTTTTCTATGAAATATTTTTAAGCTCATACTGAATCACCTGATGGTGTTGATGTAGATTCTTTTGTCATAATGTTCCATCGATATCCTACTTGAAGAAGTTGTTTTTCCAAGATACGTGCACTTGAATACAAATTTTGAGATTCCTGATCTACTTTGTTGATAACAGAGTTAACTTTTTCTTTATGCGCACATCACAATAGAATGCCTTATGAATCCTTATGATGAAGGGTGGCTGCCAATACATGGTTAATGTGAGAATTGGATATCACGCGTGGAGGTGTGGATGGAGTGTGTTTAGGAATAAAAGATGGATTGGTTGATAGTTTGGAACCTTTGACTCTCCAAACTTGGGAAGATGAGTAATGATGGGTGGATACAAAAGTGTGTGTGGAATTAGGACCAACTATTTGATATAATTTGTATGTTGCTTGAGAAGCCTGCTTTTTCCTTTGTAGACATCTTTGATGGATACTTTTCCCTTTTTTATTTTTCCCCATAGTTTCTTTGACCAATGGAGTTTGATAGTGATAATATTTCTTTGTATTCTTTGGTATCCATGTGTATTGATTTGTTCATCATGCTTCCCAACTTCTTTTTCTTTGATAACATTATTTATGCTTTGACTCAAATCTTTATTTTGATGTTGGTCCCAATTCATGGATGGAGTGATGGGTGGATGAAGATTCATGACGTGGCTAGTTGTAGTATTGGAAATGATTTCATCATAAGGATTCTTCGTGCTTCCTATGTTGACGTTTGCTTGAGATGAAGTTGCCCCCAATACTGAATAACCAAGACCTTGATGCTTAGGATTTCCAATAATTTGCACTGGTTCTAGGATACCCTGTTCATGTAGGCCTAATCCTCTTCCCTGATAATTCATTTGTTGAAACATTTTATTTGCAATAGGATATGATTTACCTTGGAAACAAGGTGCTAATCCTTCTCTGCTCTGTTGTGGATCTTCAAAGGTGATAGCTTCTTTATTGATAAGATAGCTTGCCCTAAAAAAGATAAGTGATCCAAGTTTATAAGTGATAGGATCCTCCACAAGTGGGATAACTTCCTGATTCATATCTTTGGCTTGATCTTGTGAAGCATCAAATTTTAATGCTTCTTCAAGAGGTGTTAATAATTCATTGTCCACGTAAAAGTCTCCCTCATGATTCATTTTTGATATGCCTTCACAGGATGTTTCTGATTCACAACTTCCATAGAAGCCTTCTTCATGACCCATTTCTAATATGTCTCTATATTTTTCTATATCTTGATCATGTGTACAAATGTTAAGAGTAGGAGACTCTTGTTCCTTGGTAATAATATCAAGAGTATGAGACTCTTGTTTTGAATGAAGATCATCTACATGTCCATTAGGAGTAAGCATCTCATGGGTAGATGGAGGAATATGTGATATATGGATATGATCATCATTTGTGACATCTTATATAGATAAGAGAGTGTCCATTAGATCATTGTAGTATCTTGGAGATACAAATTCTTGATCTTGATTAATTTTAGAACTGCTTTTGACATGCTTCAAGTTATTGACATGGGTCAATTTCAAAGGATGGATTGCTTATAAAGGATTCTTGGATATCTTCATTAGGCATGGGAAGTGGCTCAATATCCTCTTGATCTTTGAGTGGAATTGGATCAAATGTTGAGTTGAAGATTCCTTCAATATATGCAATCATGAGGTCGAAGGATGTCAACATGTCTTGGAAAGGACCATTGCTAGAATTTGGTGAAAGATGTTGATCATGCTTTGGAATGAATTCTTGAGATATGTCCTTGAAATCATTGGATGAGGTAGAGGTATTGTAAAAATGATCATCGGTAGAAGGATCACTGATTATAGGATCAAATAATGTTAACACTCCTTTGAATAGATCATTTTCGGATATTGTCAGGGGGTTTTTATCATGATAAAAAATTCACTCTTGATGTATGTTGAGTTGATCTTCGGATGAGGTAGAAGCATCTTCAAGGTGCTCATTGATGGATAGATCTTGATCATTGTTTTCAACAATTGTAGTGGGGAGATTGTCAATGCTATCACTAGTGGTTGAATTTTCATCATTGTCTTCAATAGTTATTATTTTTTGATCAATAAGGTCTTGGATGAGATTTTTTAGTCCAATACAATTTGATGTTGTATGTCCCTTTATTTTGTGAAAATCACAAAGGTTCTTCTCATTATACCATGGTGGTTTAACTTGAGGCTCTTGATAATTTTCATAAATGGGGATTTTGATGAAATTTGCTTGTACTAGCCGTTGTATGACAGACTCAATCGGTTGCCCAAGTGGTGTGTATTTTCATTTGTTACCTTGTGAGCTTTGTACTTTAAATTGACCTTGTGGTGATTGATTTTGGAGATGTGGTGATTGATCTTTGAGATGTGGTGATTGATCTTTGAGATGTGGAGGTTGGGTTTGTTGTTGATGTTTTTGATCTTGATATCCAATTTCTTGACATTGGAGATATTGTTCTTGATGTGGTTGTTGACACAACTCAATGCTTTGATGATGTGATTTAACCAATAGAAGAGTGTATTGATTTTGGGGTGGAGATGTCTCTTGGCGCAATGAGTCAATTATTTTGGCAAGTGAAGCAATTTGATCTCACAAAATTTGATCTTGATTTTGATCTTGATACCCTTGATATAGTTGATTTGGTTTTTGTTCAAGCAGATTTGGAATGCATAATTGCGGTGTTTGTATGGGATCATGGAAAAATTGATTTTGGAAAATGTTCTGATTTGGGATGATGTTGAAATTTGGCATTATAGGTTGAAATTGATCATTGTTGTGGTTGGGAATCACATTGCCTTGATTTAGGTAACTTTGATTTTGCATAGTGTTACCTTGACTTGGATCAATACATGCAGTTGTTAACATATTGTTTGGACTTTGAACAACATTGGTATGATTCACAAATATATCTATCCCAAAGTTTACCAAGTGTGGATTTGAAATGTCCATGCTTGGTAAACTTGTACTTGGTATATTCACATTTGGCATGTATGGATTTGGTGGGATAATGTTGTTTTGTTGAAGAATCATGCATTGATTGTTTGATTGATAGATTTGTAGGTTTGGACTTTGATTTAAATATATCATAGGGAAAGTTGTTCCAAAATTTAGACTGGGCATACTCACATTTATTGTACCATTGAGGTTTGTAGGAGATAATGATGCCATGTATGGATTGCATAAATGTGAGCTTTGATAATCAATTAGGAATTGTAAGGCTTTGATAGTTTGGTTGATTTAGACCACTCATGATGTATGAACTGGCTTATATTCCATGTTTTCTGTGTTTTTCCTTGCTGACCTATATGAACTTAGGGACCACCGATGAGATGAAGGATGAAAGTAAGAATGATATGGGTGTTGAACTTTTTAGGATTTTTGGATCAATGGTAGACTTTAAAATTTTTGATTGGATTGGTTTGATTTGATTTGGATAATGGACTTATAAACCCCAAGATTTTGGATGTTATCTTGGAATAAACTTGTCCTCAAGGATGATAATTTAAATAGATGTATGAGGTATGACTAAATCCACACACTTAGCCAAACAAGGATATTTTGATGTTGATTTGAGAGATTTTACCAAAAGCCTAGTATGAATGATTTTTCCAATTATTCAAAAGTTGCTTGTGATATGGGATTTGATTGATGTTTGAGGATGGATGAAAATGTTGATTTTGATCCTAAATGAAACTAAGGAGAACCTTGTTTACAAGACCAAGATAGTAAAGAACATGCTTTACCCTATGAATAGTTCAAACCAAAAGACCAATGTTTTGCTTGGAAGATCATAAGACAAAAGATAACAAGCACACGTGTGGGGTTCAATTGATTTAATATTGGTTAATGAATTGCTTTTACCACAAACACTTTCTTGATTTAAATTTTCAAACTAAATGTCTATGCCAAGGCCTTCTTTCATTCCACAAGGTCCATTATGTGAGAATCAAGAAGTCAAAGCCATAGTTTCCTTAATATTGACTTTAGAGAGAAAATTGAGAAATGGGCCCAAATACTTAGAAGCCTCTAAGGGTGAAATCCCAAGGGACAAGTAGTAGCACTTGGATTCTTTCAAAGGTATTTGCTTCTACTAAAGGGTTTGAAATTTGATGTCCTTATTGAATGTTTGTTTTCAAGATTTTGGATCCAAACAATGTGTTTAACTGACTCAAAATTGCACAATCCTACGATGGAAAAGAAAATATTTGTTGAGTTCCCACTTGGATAAATCCAGCCGTGCTTATTTAGAGTGGATGATTAGAAGCTTGACCAGACTGGCTCCCCTCCATGACACTCACTTCTAGAGGTCAGCCAAGCTTTAGTTCTCATGAATCTCCCATGACGAACTTTTCATCTCTATAAAGAATCCTGAAGTATGTGGGGCGACTCTGGAGGTCGACCTCCGACTCCAACAAATATTGGGATTTTTGGATTCTAAATAAAAGGTTAAGTAGTAAGGGTATCTAGTTTAGGGGTGCAATGATAAACTCCTTGTGAGAGATCTCCCAATATAGAACATGGGATTTAGCATCATAAAGATCTGGGGAGAGTTATCATGCACGCTTCCATTGTTTATGATTTTCATCTATTACAAATTTATATAGCGGTTTGGAAGGAAGCTTGGCTTATGTAGACTACGGCAGGTCGTTCCTTGGGTAAGTACTTTTTCCCACCAAAGGAAAACCCTCTAAAGGTAAAAACATGAGTAATTACATAAGTAGTTTGATCAATATTTTTTTGTGTGAACAAAGAGAGAACACACACAATATACTTAACTCACACTGGCAAGATTTCTTCAATTTTTAAGAGCCCAAATTGAAGTGTGGAGAAAATATTTTAGACAACCTAATATCACCAAAAGACTTTTGATTCTCAAGATCGCCATGAAGTGCGAGAGAAGTGCATACACCTTTTAAATGATATTACTTTGTAAAAGAGATTACAAAACACAAAATACACATGCTCATTTTAACCTCAAAAGCAAGAATGGATTCTTTTTAAGCACCAAGATGAAGTGTGAAGTTTGCTTGTTCAATTTTAAAATCCAAAAACCAACTCTAGTAAGTTCCTAAAGAGTTCTTTTTAAATCCCTTTGGGTGTTCTTTTAAGCCCAAATGGGAATTTTGTGGAGTCCTAAAAGTAGAAATGTGAAATCCTTGAGATGGAATTATAAAGTGCTTCTAAAGTGTTTTAATAATACTTAATGTAATAGAAGATGTGCCAAGAAGTCTTGTATTTGCTTCCTCCTTTCCCTTTGATCACTCCAACCTACAAAAATTGGTTAAAAACTACAAAAAATAGAGCCAAAAACCAGTTAGAAGTCAAAGGTGGTCAAAATGAAAAAATCACATGTTGAAAATAACTTGAAATATGCCTTTTACCCCACCCCAGTGGCGCAATTTGCAAAGGTGGTGCAGTTTGGAGTAGGTTAGTGGCGCTCTGTGGAGAAACAAAGACTACGATTGCGTCGCTATTTCACCCAGTGGTGCACTTTGGAGTTTGAGTTGACCCAGGCTATGTGAGAATGCTTTCAACGTTGCAGTTTGAAGTTTGACAACGTCGCTAAATAGTGCCACTAGACTGATAGCGGCGTAGTTTGACCCTGGTAGCGTCACACTTTCTTGTAGACACATAAAATTTCAAAAACAACAAAATTTTCACAAAAAAATGTGTTAGATTCTTCAGATTCGCCCTCCTTGTAGTGCCAAAATGTGAATGGTAGATCTAGACCTGCACAAACATGAGCAAACACAATGTTAGTCAATTATACAAATCTAAACTAGCATTCCCCATAAGATTCATCTGAAGCATGATGAACAAGAAATGAAGTAAAGAAAATAAGTGAAAGCAATCTAAATCCTATTCAAATGCTCAAACTCTCAATCCCATGGGGGAATTGGTGCTATTTTGATGTGGAAAATAACCCTTTCCCAATTCCTTACAAGTTTTGATGATGAACAATGGTGCTCCTTGATGAAATTTGCAATAAACTAGTTACGGTGGATGAAAATTATGAAAATCTTGATGAACAATAGATGAACCTGCATAAAATGTGTAGCTAATGACTTTGCATAAGTTGTGGATCCAAAATTAGTAAAAGAGCTCTCCATTTATAGGAGAGAAGGATGGAGGAATGAGCCAAAAGGATGAATGTGGGACTAAAGATCAACCAATAGCCAAATTCCACTTGTCAACATGTGAATGGAGAGAGGTGAAGCACATTTTGATGAATGTGCACATAACTGCTATTAGGTGGATATTTGAATTTGAAGAAGTGACATGTTGGAGGGAGATGTGGAAGAGGAGTTATTGCCACTTGGCTCAAGAAAAAGGACTTGTAAGAGAAATAAATGCCAAGTTGGAGGATAAGACATTTGGGAGGGAGAATTCAAATTTGAAGAATATTCCAACTTGATGCCTTTTTGAATGAAAATGGAGGAATTAATAAATCAATTAAATTGATTTACTTGCACAAGTTGCAAAATTTAGAGGATTTGAGGGATTAGTGTTAGAGTTAATCAGGATTTGATTAACTTAGATGGAAATTAGTTTGATTTAGATTTTTGGATTTATTTAATTAAAAGAGGAACATTAGGATTAATCAAATAAAATGATTTATTTAATTAATAGAATATAATGATTTAATCAAATAAAATGGATTTATTTAATTAAAAGATGAAATATGATGAATTTAATCAAATAGAGGATTTATTTAATTAAAAGAGGAACATTAGGATTAATCAAATAAAATGATTTATTTAATTAATAGAATATAATGATTTAATCAAATAAAATGGATTTATTTAATTAAAAGATGAAATATGATGAATTTAATCAAATAGAGGTTATTTGATTAAATGGTTAGTAATGGAGTGATTCAAGATGAACTAGTGTTAGTAACTTAGGATCAGGTGCGCGGGATCAATCAATATAATTTACGTGTCTACAATTATTATATAATATATAATTTTTTAAATATTCTATTTTAAGAATTTAAATTGCTCTACTTGTGAATCTGTGAAACTATGAACTTTAGAGGTGTGAATTACATCACGAATAAAAGAAGTGCGAAAATCACATAGAATAAAAAATACGACTAGTTTTTGGCCTAAGGAGCATATAAGAAAAGATATATATTTTGCAAGTGCGACGAGCTATAAAGATAATCTACCAAAAGCACTCCGCAAATCTTCATAGAAAATACAGATCAATCATCCAAATTGTGACCTAGAGGAAGGAATAGACCAACCAACAATAAACTTTAGAATGCCACACTACATTACATGGCGAAATAACCTAGCCATAAATCCAAAAGTGAAGTGCACCCATTTACTAAAGTAAAAGAGAAACCAGTAGATACAAAATCCTAGAAAGAGATATTTACAGAACAACTACAATCCCAAAATAAAATAAAAGAAAAACCTAGAAAAAGTAGATGTGTGGTCTCCAAAATAGAGAAGACAATTGAAAATGAAAGGAAATCCATTCCAAAGGACAATACAAGAAGTGGCAAAAGAAGGGAAGGTGAATACCAAAAGGAATCCTTCAACAAATCAAAATCAAAACCTAAAACATGGACTAAAGAAGAGAAAGTGGTGGCCAAGTAGCCTGAATGTCCACCAATAGAGATTGATGTACAAGAAGAGACAAAAGAAGATATAGGCATATTGCAGAATGTGGTGATCATCTATAAAATCATAGGACCCAAGAGAAGCAGGTTGCCGATAGAAGAATGGGCACGCAGGAACATAGATAGGAACCATTGACTCAAATTTTTGCCAAACAACTTCTTTATAATAGTTTTCCTATTAGAAGAGGATAGGAATGCAATCCCAGAAAAAGGTGTGAGGGATTTTGATGGAAGCCCAATTTACATGCAAAAATGGGAAGCTAATTTGAACTCTAGAAACCAAGCACATTATAATGAAGCAAAATGGACAAGGTTATACAATTTACCATTAGAGTACTAGTTACAAGAATTCCTAGAAAAAATTGGAAGAACCCTAGGCACACTATTGGAGATAGATACACCACTCATACAAGAAAACTCCTAGGCCTATATGCCAGAATATAGATAGCAACAATTAGGCCAATCCCTAAGGAGATCAAGCTAAAAACCAAAATGGGAGTCTAGATACAAGAAGTGGAAATTGAAACCCAGAGGCTATATTGCACGAAATATAATCAGAGGAACCATACAACAAAAGATTGCAAGATATTCCCATAATTTACCAAAATATGGAGAAAAAAGGAACCCAAAGGTAGAATAGAAGAATGCTCTAAAATAAAAAAAGAAATCCTTAAAAGCAGAACTAAGAGATAAGCCTCCAGATTGCTAACAATGAGACAAACTCCACTCTGGTGGACAAGAGCAAAGAGAACAATAAGGTGGCAGAAACAATAGAACCAACACCAAGAATATGTGTAGATCCATGCTTACAAGATCAAGAAGGGGAGGAAAATTATACCTTCGGGAGTGACAATGAGTGACAATGAAGACTTCGATGAACTTGATATCATCGACAATAGGAGCATTTCCCAAACAGCTGTCCAACTACTAGACCCAGTAAAATAAATAAATAAGTAGAAAGGTAGAAAAACTAACAAGCATAAAAGGGAGGAACTAGCTTAGGAGAGGGGAATTAAAAGTATTATAAACTTTCTCAAAGAATCAAAGGGAGGAGAGCACTCCCAACAAGAGGAACCATGAGAATTGCAACATGGAATGTTAGGGGATTAAATGCCCCTAACAAAAGATGTCTAATCAAGCGTCAAATTGAGAAATCTGACTAAGATATACTTCTAATGCAGGAAACCAAACTAGAACCAGTAGATGATTGAATCTTCAAAATTGCAAGGTGGGAAGAAGCATTCTCAAAATCATATGGAACAACCTATGGCCTAGGAATCCTATGGCATCCCTACAACATTAGATTAAGAATTCTAGAAAAGGAAGCAAATGGGATAATGTCTAAAGTATCAAGTCTAAACCAAAGCCTTCAATTCACATTGTTCAGTATATATGGTCCTACTAGAAACCAGGAGAAAGAAAAGTTATGGGCAACATTAAGCCAAAAGCTAGATGTGCCCAATAGAGGAAAAATCATCATGGGTGGTGACTTTAATGTGGTGTTTAGAAAAGAGGAGAAATTTGGAGGCTTGAATAGGGTAACTGCTTCTATGAATGAATTTGGCCATTTTTTAACCAACAACGATCTATCAGATCTACAAACAAAGAATGACCTATTCACTTGGTCAAATAGAAGTGAAGGGGCCTACCACATAAAATAAAGATTGGATAGATTGCATTTACAACATTGCATTCACGGGCATATTTGATGTGATTTTACAATTGAAAGATTTATTGGAAGATATGATATAATAGATAACATTTTTTTGGTGTTAATTATCATTGTAGTGATTGAAAAAATAAATAATATTTATGGTGTGAGATAACTTTTTGACTAGAAGCTACCACAAAATTTATAACCTACTAACTAGCTAAGGCATACTTTAATACATATAAAATTATATATAAACTAAATATATATCAACACAATACTATATAAAATTTGACAATCTATTTGAAATCTCTCCTTTCATTAGATATAACCTTTTTAAAAGTTTGATTTTATTTTATAGTAAAGTTTTCTAAATACACTTATACAACCATCAAATTTAGGCCCTAAGATTCAAGACACAACCATTAAAGTAGATGACCCTGAGAACTTGTCATTTTAAATAGATCCATTACCCAAAAATAATATTAAATCTTCAATAAAAAACTACACAATTTAAATATTTATGACACCACATTCATGGGCATATTTAATATGATTTTACAATTGAAAGATTTTGATTAAATATTTGATATAATAGATAACACTTTTTGACATTAACTACCATTTTAGTGAATGAGAAAAATAAACAATACTTTTATTACAATAGGAGGCAACTTTCTGATTAGAAGTTGCAACAAAATATGCCCTCGTAACTCGTTATTTTTGGATTTTGATTGTGTTTGAGTTTTTTCATCAATGTTTCGGATCACACTTAGTGATCCATCACCAGTGTGTTTGGTAACCTTATGCTCTCTATCACCAGCCTTATGCTCGCTGGTGATAAAGAGCATAAGG